>SEYY01003550.1:60000-65000 GCA_009176605.1 Armadillidium nasatum
CACAGTCAAATAAAGTGATCTCTTTTTCACCTCCTCAATGGACAATTAATTCGTAGAAGTTACAACCCTTACTAGCCACCCTCTACTACACTTAATCCTACATGTATATATTAGGAGAATATTGTACATGTATTTATTAATTAATTTAAATGGAATGACATTTTTTTATTATCTTGTGTATTAAATTCCATTGTGTCATTAAAGCATTTAAGTGCAGAATTAATTAACTTGAAAAATTAAATTTACCTTTCCCAAAGACTAAGATCTCCGTCGACGAGTGTTGGGATGCAGTGCTGGGGATTGATAGAGAGGAACTCCGGGGTCAAGTGTTCCTTATTTTGGAGATTAATTTTCTTCTTAAGGAGGGAAATTCCAAGAGCTTTGGCAGTTAGAGCAACTGCTCTACATGGAGGAGAGTATTCAGAGTAATAGAAATCCATTGATGCTATATAAATTAATATATATATATATATATATATATATATATATATATATATATATATATATATATATATATATATATATATATATATATATATATATATATATATATATATATATATATATATATATATATATATATATATATATATATATATAGATATATATATATATATATATATATATATATATATATATATATAATAATTTATTTAATCATATAAGACAAAATGAACATTTTAAATTTAGAACAGTGATTTTAAACAAAACATGTTGACTTCATCAGACAGAATCTTCTTGAACATAATTTTAATCTTGCTATTGTTTATTGTAATTGAAAGCCCGAACATTTTATTTAATTTTAAAACTAGAAACCAATAATGAATGAGAATTGTGTATATAAATATGATGAAACTAAACTACAGAAGAACATAATCACTTTTTTCTAGCAAGAAAAAAGTGATGGTGTACTTGGCTATATCAAATGCATTAGTTTTGAATCTGAGCTCAAAATTGTTGTGCCATGTTACGTTTGTGCTATGACAACAAATATATAATAGTTAACATATTGCATATGTTGAAGAAAAAGCTTAATATACGCTCTGTGCTAATTTTATTTCTAATATCCTCAAAAAGTTTGAGACCTATAACCTTGCAATTAGAGGTTGGACTGGTTTCCCGTTGTGGAATCAGCAGAAATCACCAGTCATTCTGTAAAAAATTTTGATTGGTTCCCGTACCGTTTCTCATTGGTTTCTTTGGGACTATTGCTAAAATTTCTGAAGGACCAAATTTCCAATAGATCCAAAGTTTGTATTTTAAGATCCGAAATTTTAAATTTCCAATTGGAAATTTCCTAATGGTTCCCACTGGAAATTCCTTAAGAATAAGTCTGAACCCAATATAAAACGTATGGAACCAACCAGAAAAAATGCTTAAATGGGTACATTTTAAATACAAATCTTACGTCTTTATATTAAAAAAAAATTTATCTTTTGATTCCTTTTAAAATTGTCAGATTTACCATTGGTCATGTAGAATCCCGAGGAAATTCTTATCGGATATTTTTTTGCTGGGATATATTGGGATTGAATCGACCTTGAAATCTCCTATCATGTTTGTCGTTAAGAGCATTAAGATGTTTTTTTAAACAATATAGAAGGAACTGCAAAAATGTTACTTTTAGAGATATCCTGAATTCAATCCTGCATCCTTTGATAGGTTGTTTATATGTTTTCAACTGACCATAGTTTTCATCTATTTGAAATTCTATACAGTTTTGGGTAGCAACATAAAACAAGCAAGAATCCCATGTTCCCAGCTCTTGTGGATACAGATTATTTTATAAATTGCTCCATCATTCATCATTCATCATCATTCATCCTATCTTAAGCCACTTTTCAACACCAAATTTTTTGAAAGTACTGAAACCCTTGTCCATCTTTCATCATCGCTTTTAGAAACTTCTACAAAGTTCCTTACAAAGTTTTTCCTGTTCAAAAAGGGATATCAGTAGTTGAACTCCCCAAAACGGTGTCAGGAAAGAGCGTGAGGTTAATTTGAGCGGAGTGATTTGCATTGCAAATCAAAATCCCGTTTTGGCTTAGGTTGCCAGATTTTTCGAAAAGTACCTAAATCTGGCACCCTCGAAAACGCGTACCTTACTACTGATATCTAAGCATTCATGATGAAAATGGAAAATGGAAAAGGGAAACTGAAGAAGGTTCCATCGTTTTAGCTTAGAAACGAAATTTCTGTCTCTTTCTTTGACAGTGACATGTCTCAATTGATAAGTCTAACTGATCTTTCTTAGCTGATTTAGCTACATATTCTTTATTTATGTATCACGTTTCTCTCCGACCAGTGAGTAGTGGATAATAATAAAAACTTACTTAATTATTCATAAATATATAGTCAAAACTGTCACAACAAATATTTATGTCTGGGGATTAGACATATGATGATCTTCAAGTTAATAAAGTTCTTGGAAAACTGGAATTGGAATCTCTGAACAATGTAGATACGGATTTAAAGTTTACTCACAGTCTGTATACGAATATTTTATCAATATATATATATATATATATATATATATATATATATATATATATATATATATATATATATATATATATATATATATATATATATATATATATATATATATATATATATATATATATATATATATATATATATATATATATATATATATATATATATATATATATATATATATATATATATATATATATATATATATATATATATATATATATATATATATATATATATATATATATATATATATATATATATATATTATTTTTTATTATTTTTTTTTTTACATCCATATGTTTACTTTTTTAGCAAATTTTTTTTTTTAGCTTAATAATAATAATAATAATAATAATAATAATAATAATAATAATAATAATAATAATAATAATAATAATAATAAAAACTTTCTTCACCAGGAACCTCATTAATTCTATATCGATCCAATATTTCTTTAATGATTTGTTGGAGACAAATTTTCATCTCATATTTATTATTAGTATTATTATTTGGAAATGTATTAATCGAAGAAGTAAAGTATGAAGAAAATTATGACGTTCCTCCCCGACCAGTGAGTGGTGGATAATAATAAAAAATTACTTAATTATTTATAAATATATAGTCAAAACTCTCTCAACAAATATTTTGTTATTTTCATATTAGAAAACAAATCGGTGAAACGACTTTCTTATGCTTAACATATCTTTTTTGTATTGAAAATTTTACTGTGACATTTTTGCCACTTGTCCCAACGATTCGTTAGGACAATTTTGCAGTGTAGGCTATGCAATGTAGACACTTCCAAATTGTATATTGACTAATATGGTATCACCGATAGAGTTTTATAATTGAGGAAACAAAAACGCCTTCAAGTTTTTTTTTTCTTATATATCACCATTTTATAATTAAAGAAACAAAAACGCCTTCAAATTTTTTTTTTTTTTTTTAAATGTCACCACCACTCACGGGCAGAGCCCTTTTCAAGGAGGGGCATTTTAAAAACATCAAAGGAAACTCACATACGCCCAAGTCTAACGCATATCCCTAAGGAGAGCGCAGGGCTTTAAAGAGAGGAAGATTAAATACAGCAGGAAAAACAGAACATAGTAGGGAGTTCCATAGAACCGAAGTAGCTGGAAAGGAGACACCATAACAAGCAAGCCTTGAGTTTACAGCACTCACAGTTTGTCAAGGTTATCTTGCCAATTAAAAAAGTTTTACCTAACCGATTTTTGGAGCTTAAAGGAATAATAAGAACTAAAAAATTGCATAGGTAAGCATTATAGCCTTAGACCTAATTTTAATTAAAAATTTAGTTATTTTATTTAATTTGTAAAAGAAATTCTTTAATTTTTTCAACCTTTGAGAAAATATTTAAAAAAAAAGTAAATGCGTTCATTTACTGTTTTTTATTATAATAATACTGTATGCAAAGATATAAAAGTATTCTATGTTTTCCTTTGCAGTTTTCTTATAAAATTCTTTTGACAACTACGAGAAGTACGAGGAGAAAATTTGAAAGACAAGAATCTAAACAACAAAATATTAATTAGGTTAGGTTAGGTTAGCTTAGGTTAGGTTAGGTTAGGTTAGGTTATAAAGAGCACTTGGATTGATATAAATATTTAGGTATTTATCCACCACTCACAGATTATATTAGGTAACTTTGACAGAACGAAATGCTTTTAAAATATATATATATATATATATATATATATATATATATATATATATATATATATATATATATATATATATATATATATATATATATATATATATATATATATATATATATATATATATATATATATATATATATATATATAATATAAACCTCTCCTGTCTCTGTTGTCAATGTTAATATATTGAAGTTACGTATTCAAAGTTGAAGAAAAAACTGAACTTGAAATCATTTTATTGATTAAAAAGGGAAAACTTTTATTTTGCGATAATAAAAGATTCAAAACACAAAAATTTACATACAGACACATATTATCACGCACACACACACACACAGTCTTTGATAGTGAGGTAGTAGCATATATATATATATATATATATATATATATATATATATATATATATATATATATATATATATATATATATATATATATATATATATATATATATATATAATATAATAATTAATAATAATAATAATAATAATAATAATAATAATAATAATATAATAATAATAATAATAATAATAATAATAATAATAATAATAAAAGATGGAGAAGAAGAAACAACAACAACGACAATAACAGCAACAACATCCATAAATGAATATTTTCACAGCTCAGTGTATAACAATAACTTTCCCATAAAAAGAAAAAGGGTAAATAGTAATTAAGAAAAAGACTAATAGGAAATTGATTTTTCCCTGTGCCCAAAATAACACTTGTATTTATAATAGTCTGTCATCTATTCCACTAGTTCAAGGATTCCTAACCTTTTCTTCCTTGTGGATCCTTCTGAGTCCTAACTTTACGTAT
>SEYY01003550.1:75000-77500 GCA_009176605.1 Armadillidium nasatum
TATATATATATATATATATATATATATATATATATATATATATATATTATATATATATATATATATATATATAATATATATATATATATATATATATATATATATATATATATATATATATATATATATATATATATATATATATATATATATATATATATATATATATATATATATATATATATATATATATATATATATATATATATATATATATATGTTTTGTTCCTTAGGGAACTTATTTTTTTAGGATAAAAATGAAGACTAGGAGATTACCTTTCCCAATCATCAGTTAAAACAAATCTAAAATAGCAGGAATACATGATTACATAAAATAAATAGAAATTAGTAATTAAAATAATAATAATAATAATAATAATAATAATAATAATAATAATAATAATAATAATAATAATAATAATAATAGAAATAATGATAATAATAAAAAAAAAAAAAAAAAAATAATGTAAATAATAAAAAATAATAAAAAAAAATAAAAAAAAAAAAAAAAAAAAAAAAAAAAAAAAAAAAAAAAAAAAAAATAATAATAATAATAATAATAATAAATAATAAATAATAATAATAATAATAATAATAATAATAATAAGAATACTAATAATATTTATCTTACAATAACAAAAAAAAGCAATAATAAAGTAAAAATTAAAGCATAAAAAGCTACACAATGTTATACCTGTTTGTAAAAAGGGGAGAAAGAACAACAGAGAATGGGGAAAATTAGAAAAACTTTTGCCCTTAATACTTTTAAAATCAGTTGGAAATTAGTGTTGTTGTTAAATTAAAAATTGAGGCCACAGTGCATGACAACAGCTGAAAATATTAAAACAAAATTTAAAGCGTTACTAAAATAAAAAATAATTTAGGAGAATATTTTACTGTGGCGAAGATCTAATGATGTAGCACTTATTTCAAAACTTTCTCTGGCTATTAGGTGATTATTAACTTGCGAATCATTATTTCTATTATTATTATTATTATTATTATTATTATTATTATTATTATTATTATTATTATTATTATTATTATTATTATTATTATTTTTATTATTATTATTATTATTTTCTGAATGTTCCGGAGATGTAAGTGAATGGTTAGTTTTATTAGAAATACCCAAGTGTTCGGAAACCCTCAGTTGAAGTTATAGGCCAGTTTGTCCTACAAGGTGAACTTGGCAATTCACACAGGAAAAACTTGTAAATAATAATAATAATAATAATAATAATAATAATAATAATAATAATAATAATAATAATAATAATAATAATAATAATAATAATAATAATCATAATAATGATGATATTAATAATATTTAAAAAAATTGAAAGTTGAAAATAACAAAGAAATGGAGAGTTAGGTTTGACAATTATTTTCTAGTAGGAGTGATTCGTAGGTGTCCTTCAAAGACGCAAGAATGACTTATCTATTTTCCAATTTTAATTCTACTCAAATAAAATCTTTTTGCCTAATCGGCGTGTGTTTTAAAGTGGTAATATTCTTATATAATGCCGATCTCCTTTTCATGAGCGTGTAACAAAGGAAATATTTCGAGATAGTGAGCAAACAAACTGTGCATAACAGTCCAACTTTCAAAGGTTTAGTAACTCTATTATGAGGTCACATTTTTTTTTTTATTAGGAATCTCTGCATTAAATAATGAATAATTTAGTTTTCATTTCTTAAAGATTTAGTTTTCTGTTTAAATCTTAATTTCTTTATAGCCACAATGGATCTTTATTACTTCAATATGTCACCTCCATGTCGGGCTGTGGGTTTATGCGCCAAAACTCTTGGAATTTCTCTAAATAAGGTGATTCTTCTCTTAACCGGTGAACACTTAAAACCCGAATTCTTAGCCATTAATCCTCAGCATTGTATTCCAACGCTCGTCGATGGAGATCTCAAACTTTGGGAGAGGTATTTTGAATTTGATTTTTCTATTTTATTTTATGTTTATTATTATTTTTGAATAGCAGCATGATTTACTGATAAAACAATCACATTTTCATCACCATGTATACTTATCCATTAAGATCTTAATATCAATAAATTCATTTCTTCACTCTCATCGTTTCTCTCTCTCTCTCTCTCTCTCTCTCTCTCTCTCTCTCTCTCTCTCTCTCTCTCTCTCTCTCTCTCTCTCTCTCTCTCTCTGCTCATAGTTTGACTACTATATCTAAACCTACCTTTTCTTTTATTAAACTTTAATTTAGAAAATGTTATTACATAAATTTAGTGTAAAATAAATATTTTAATTAACCCTTTTTCAGCCGAGCAATTTGTACCTACTTGGCTTCCAAATATGGAAAGGACGATTCTCTCTACCCAAACAACCCAGATAAACGTGTTCTTATTGACAGGCTTCTCTATTTTGATATGGGAGTTTTGTTCCACAGATTCAGGAATTACTTCGTAATATATATATATATATATATATATATATATATATATATATATATATATATATTATATATATATATAT
>SEYY01003550.1:82500-84370 GCA_009176605.1 Armadillidium nasatum
CATTTTTTTAAATTTACAAATTGTTCTAAAAGTAATTATCTTACAATAAAGAAATATGTAAGTGAAAATTGACAAGGAAATGAAGAGTTAAGTTTGACAACTGTTTTCTAGTAAGAGTGATTGGCGAGGGTCCTTCAAAGACGCAAGAATGACTTATCTAGTTTCAAGCTTAAAATTCTTTACGTTTAAAATATTTTTGATTAAACAGCGTGTGTTTTAAAGTTATATTCTTATGTAATGCAGATCTGCTTTTCATTAGCGTGTAACAAAGTTATATCCCGAGATAGTGGGCACGCAATCTCTACACAACTGCCCGACCTTCAAAGGTTTAGGAGCAAAGCTCAATATTGATAGAATATTTATGAATATTTAAGAATATTTAAGAATAAGAATATATTAAAATATCAGAATATTTAAGCAATATTCAGATGAGAATTGATTTTTTTTTATTAAGAAACTCTGATTTAAAAAATGAATAATTTTGTTTTCATTTCTTGGAGATTTAGTTTTCAGTTTAAATTTTAATTTCTTTATAGTCACAATGGATCTTTATTACTTCAATTGGTCACCTCCATGTCGAGCTGTTGGTTTAATCGCCAAAACTCTTGGAATTTCTTTAAATAAGAAAGTGACTCTTCTCTTCAGCGGAGAACACTTAAAACCCGAATTCTTAGCCATTAATCCTCAACATTCTATTCCAACGCTCGTCGATGGAGATCTCAAACTTTGGGAGAGGTATTTTGTATTTGATTTTTCAATATTTTATTTTATGTTTATTATTATTTTGGAATAGCAACATGATTTACTGATTAAACAATAATATTTTCATCATCATGTATACTTATCCATTAAGATCTTCATATCAATAAATTTATTTCTTCACTCTCATCGTTTCAATTCTCTCTCTCTCTCTCTCTCTCTCTCTCTCTCTCTCTCTCTCTCTCTCTCTCTCTCTCTCTCTCTCTCTGCTCATTGTTTGATTACTATATCTAAACTTAATTTAAACATTAATTTAGAAAATGTTAATTACATAAATTAATTCAAGTGATATTTTACAGGCAGTATCGATAATATCGCATTCGTTTCATCGTTGTACTAAAGAAAAATAAATAATAATAATGATAATGATAATAATAATAATAATAATAATAATAATAATAATAATAATAATAATAATAATAAAATTAAAATTATTAATGATAAGTTTATTTGCAAATTTCATACGTCGTCTTAAAATATATTTTAGATATAATAATATTTAACCCTTTTTCAGCCGAGCAATTTGTACCTACTTGGCTTCCAAATATGGAAAGGACGATTCTCTCTACCCAAACAACCCAGATAAACGTGTTCTTATTGACAGGCTTCTCTATTTTGATATGGGAGTTTTATTCCAAAGATTCTGGAATTACTACGTAGGATATATAATATATATATATATATATATATATATATATATATATATATATATATATATATATATATATATAAATGCATTTCGGTGCCACAAGAGGTTGACTTGCGGTCGACTTCTTCGGTTTCCGTGGATATTGCTTCCTGGGAGGCGGTCCCTCGGAGTGTGCAGAACGCATTGCCGAGGTGATTCTTTCCGGTATTGAGGCATACATTCCATTTTCTTTCCCTTCTACTAAAGGGTAGAAGAAAGGTACTCCAAAAGGGTAGCCTTGGAGGAACTTACCTCTGATCTTTCAAGTATTTCAAATTCGGGCAGAGAAAAAATGGTTGTTTTCAATGGTAAAAAAAATTTGTTCCTCCATCTCTCCACTCGACACAATCATCCACATAACTATGATATCATCTTCGAAAACAAGCAACTCAAACCTTTATCTGTTCTTAATATTCTCGACGT
>SEYY01003551.1:0-12500 GCA_009176605.1 Armadillidium nasatum
TTAATCGTAAACACTTAATATCTACGTGATTTGTGTAGATGCCTAAGCTACGGATGGTAACTCTTCAGTGAAACTTCAATATCTACAGTATTCTAATCTAGAAAAAAAAGTAAGGTCATTCCTGTTAACATATTTATGTAGTCATTATTAACTAAAAACATAACACTGAAAGGTTATTTTCTACTTACGCAATAGAACCTGGAGAGTAAAATGGGACAATGACGAGGGTAATTCTTGGATTACACTATGTGGACATGATAAGGAAATGTGTTTATTAAATATAAATTCTTAAGTTGTAAGTCTTAAAATCAAACTTTCCGAAGCTCACAATTAATTAGGCGGACGTGTTATGGATGGAAAACATATGATAGATCCCATTAAAAAGTTCTGCATTTGTATCAAATTTAAAGATTAAATATTATTTTTGACAAATTATTTTACCACTTTCCGCTCAATTAATTATATAGAATAAGTACTGAAAATTCCAAACGATCTCAAATTTTCCTTAAAAACATTAATTTCATCGTCTCTGATAATGAAAGAAGGGAGTAGAGTGGAAGTAGCCGAAGAGGTAAATCCAAAAAAAAAAAAAAAAAAAAAAAGTGTCTTTTTTTTTCTTTTATTTTATTATTTATTTATTTAATTAAATAAAATAAAATGAAATGTGTAGTAATAAAAATAGTAATAAATATATTCTATATATAATAAAGAGAGGAGGAGAGAGAGAGGAGAGAGAGAGAGAGAGAGAGAGAGAGAGAGAGAGAAACGAAAGAAACTTGGAGGAAAAATAAAGAGGAAAAGAAATAAAGAAAGGAAGAACAAGAGAAAATGGAAGAGAAAGAAAGAAACAAAGGAAAAAAGGAGAGAGAGAAAGAAATTGGAAAAGGAGAGAAATAAATAAATAAAGGAAGGAAAGAAAGAGGAAAAAAAATAAACAAAGAAACAAAGAAATAAGCAAAGAATGAAAGAGAAAGAAAGAAAAAAAAAAACATTTAAATTCTAGAGTCAGAACTCTTGACAAAATGACCGCACATAAAACGAACATAAAATTACTTATTCTAAAAATTCTATCAAATGCTCTTAATATTTAATACATTATACAACAAATTCCTTATCATTTAAGCGTGAAGTTGGTCAATGACTGAGTAACAGGTAATCTTATCAACAAGGATGATAAGAAAGAAAATTCGTGACGCACAAAATACTCCATGTTTTAACAGTTCGAGTCTTGAGATTTGAAATTAAATTAAAAAGTTTTTTGTGAATAGTTTCTTCCTTCCTTTTAACTCATTAATACATTTAATACAAGTGGAATAAATTGCAATTAAACAAAATGAAATTTTCAGTGTTTTTAAAGCCAAAAGGATTCATTAAAATACCTGAATTCGTAAGAAAAAAATAAATATATATATATATATATATATATATATATATATATATATATATATATATATATAATATTATATATATAATATATATATATATATATATATATATATATATATATATATATATATATATATATATATATATATATATTATATATATATATATATATATATATATATATATATATATATATATATATATATATATATATATATATATATATATATATATATATATATATTATATATATATATGGAAAGCAAAAATAACAAATAAATAAGAATTCCCCGATCTCAGCGAAAGTACTTTTTTTAACCTTCTAATTAATAAATATTTAAAGATCAGGTATTCTGACTGAGATCAAAATGACGACTGACAATCTGAACAAAAAAAATCATAAAAGTATTTCCCTCATTAGGTTATAAATGAGCGAAGAAGAGTTTTAAAAATGGGAAGGAGTTGAGAAAGGAACGAGAAAGGGCAGGAAAGAGAAATGGTAGTTATGGTAGTCTAAATGCTTACCAAATGAAACTGATAAAGTCAACAACTGTTTGTGATACTGCTGATGTTTTATTAATTAGTAAACTATTTTAAATGCTGAAATAATTAATTTACCTAATTAAAAGCGATAGAGTCTTTCGTTGTGAATGTCAGAATCTGAGAAATTTTAGAGACTATGGATAAGTTTCACTCCATGCAAACAATGCTTGAAAAATATGTTTCAGATTTTGAAACATTTTTTTCCAGAATTATAACATGAGAGCTCCTTCATATTGATAATTTTACAGACAAAAATCTATTCAATTTGGAAACAAATGGGAAAATGTATTCGAGTTCTGAAATTGAATTTCAAACATAATGAAGGTTCAGGAAATGTGGAAAATAAAATTGACCTTCAAAGCTTAAACTTTCTTCACCATAATATTTCAAGTTTAAGATTTTTTTTTTTTTTTAGAAATGTTACGATACCAAAACATAACCAACCAATTCAGCTACCACATACAACCGTCCTTCTTTTGGTATTGGTTTGGGTCAATTTATTACTCCCCTCAGATGACCACACATTTAGAGCTTGAATGTCGAGTAATACATCAAGCATACAAATGAACTCGTTCCTCGACAACGACACGTTTTATGAAAGATATAGTTTCCCCTTCTGCAGAGACTGCAAATAGATGGGATCTGAAGATTTCACAAGTAGTTCAAAGGACCAACTAAAATGCGTTGCATTTCCTTATTTCCCAGTACCGAAATATTAGTGATATTTTTTGTTCACTTTTAACTTTGGGAGCTCGTATTTCTTATAAAGAATTTTACTAAGTATAATCTTTGTTTTAAGCAAACATAAAAATAAATGTCTCTTTACGGAAATAGTCTGGGATCCGCACAACAGGGACGGTAAAGATATAGTATTAGTAAGAATTTGTTTCTGTAAACTGATTTAAAGTATTAGTGTATGAAGGAATGCCGGTTTGAATACCAAATTGAATACGTTACTTTGCCCTCCATTTATCAAACTTTCAAATTTACATCTATTGCACTGAGGTTTTTCTACCAATATTTAATTCGATGAAATGGAATGAGGAGGTTTCTTGAATGCTTTATAGGCAATAAAAATAAGATTGAAATAACGATAGGAAACACAGCGGAATTTATTTGTTGAACATCAAACAACATTTCTAATTCACACTAGAGATCATCTTCTTCTTCATTAGTAGTAGTAAAATATTACAATTATTAATAATTCCAACAGTGTCTCTATTATATATAAAGGTTTTGATATAATAATAATAATAATAATAATAATAATAATAATAATAATAATAATAATAATAAAATAATATATAATTAATAATAAATAATTAATAATATAATAATAATAATGATAATAATAAATAATATAATAATAAAATAATAAATAACATTATAAAATTAATAATAATAATTAATAATAATAATATATATAATATAAAAAAAAAAAAAAAAAAAAAAAAAAAAAAATAATAATAATAAATAATAATGATTATAATATAAATCTCTTTAAATAATATAAGTATGCAAGTTAAAGGTAATTGAGAAAATAAATAAAATGAATAAATAGTAATGTATAAGAATAAAGTGGAGTAAATAATAAATAATATCAATACTATTATGAATTAATGTTGAGAATTCAATAATTGGATGATTATAGATTAATCTCATAACTCTAGTGATTATTATTATATAGATCATTTATTATAGTGTTCACATATCATAATGCACAAAACGATAGCGCATTGGAATGTAATAATAATAATAATATTATCAATAAGTGTTGGATGGTATAAGTCACGCTAATATAATAATGGAATAAAATTGGCACGAGAAAATAAATGAGAAGGTTGGAATAAATGACAAAAGTGGAAAATATATAATATAACAATAATAATTAGAGGATTAAAACACACCAGCGAGGGCAAATTTAATAATTTATTTAATAGTGTTGTTTTTAAATAAAATTCGCACTTAAGAAATCGGAATAAGAGTTCTATATCGTTGGTAAACAAATGTTTACAAAGTTTATTGGAATGTTTTACTAAGGACGATGCGCATTCGAATATCGACGTGAAGGATGAAGGCGGTGCTATGACATTATCAATCGCACTCCTAGTGTGTATAGTAAACCTTAATATGTGAATTGTTGTAAGAGGGGTGGTATAGATTATAATGGAGAAATTTCTGATATATTCCAGATGTTGATATAAACCAGAGGTGTCGATATTCTTCCCTACAAATGTAACTTTCTCCTAATACACCACAATAATAAGAATCTAAGGTGATAATACACTTCTCTCAATACTTGATATACGCGGTGAATATTAACCTTTTAGAGAAAGGGTAGGACCATATAGTATTCGGCAAAATGAGAGACAAGATGGGTATTAAGCCAATTATAAGGTATTATTCGTGATTTATGATAATCATAATAATTATAAGAATATTATCAGATAAGGTGGAGGAGGAACCACTATAAATAGGAAGTGACTACACCATAGGGTTATATAGTATAATAATATATATAATATATAATACATAATTCTTATTATGTTATTAAGTAATAATTGGTGATTGTTAGGTATAAATTATGAGTATATATACATATTTAAAAACTATAGATATATAGTAAGAAGTAAATTAGTTTAAATATATTATAAGGTATAAGTTAGGATATATTTTATTTATTAAATAGTAGTATTAATGATATATATATAGGTATAGTTTATAAAGGTATTAATAATATCGATAGGTTATTATCTCTATATAATATAGAAATTAGTTAGAAAAGGTTCGTGCTTAGTGTGCAGGACTTTCAGCGGTAGGAAAAGCACCGTTATAGGTCATAGCAAAAACACGCCCACTAACTTGTCTCTATTTGAATACATCGAAGAAGAGAGAGTTAATACACATAAGGTGTAGCAATGATAATATTATTATATAGCAAAAGATATATATAAATAAGTAATTACCGTGAGGGTATAATATAGTTTATTAAGTAGTTAAGGTATAGTACGTATAAGAAAAGATATTAAAATATTATTATAATAGTTTCTATTAGAAAAGTAGGGTTAGATATATTTATATAAATATATATATATGGTGAGATGTAAAATAAAGAAATAGTGAATTAGTAGAGAGGTGAAGATTTAATTGGGGTATGTACTAAGAGTAGCCGCCTGGACTTGGTAGAGAAGTTTGATATCCTATATCTCGCGGTACACCTTATTATGTCACACGATAAGCGGATGGAAACGCTGAAGTCGAAAAGGTTAAATTTAGAAAATTTGGTTTATGAAGATAGTTATTACCGGGTCGGTCGGTCAAATTAGTATATATTATCTTCTCGTGCCAAACTGCGCGCAATTTCATCTGAGTGCGGTCCAATACGACCTGGGAAGCGAAGAATGTTATTAGTAATGATTTGGCGTAATTTAAAGGTATCTTCACAGTTGACTCAAATATATTATATACTAGAGGCTACCCACATTTTTTCTATTTCTACTTCTATTAAAGCTTTAGAGTCCTGTGTTTTGATTTTTCAATCTATAAGAAAATTGTTGAAATAGCGACTTCGTCTTATAGATACTTAAATTAAATCTATATTTATAGGAAAGGGCATATATAAATACAAATTAGAGTATAATGGGTATTCTTGCTATTTAATTGTTTTGGTGGAGAAAGTCTTTTACATTTGATATTGATAAACTGTGATTCAATCTCTTGGCCACACACACAATATTTAATTATTAATATTCACATTAAGATTTAATTTAGATTATTCTGAGATATTAATCTTATGCATTTGTATAAACTCAATATAGAACAATATACTATGTGTATTGTATGCTGAATGAGAACTCTAGATACTGAGTCATATTTGTTAGTTAAAGTGTATGTTGTTCAAAGGACGTCTTTCCAATACTTTATATCTGTCCCCTTCTATATGTTCTTATTCGTACACTCAAAGCATGTGAAGTATTGAGTCTATCGTCCTGAATATAAATAAATTTGTTGTAATGATAATAGTTCCGTTTGTCTAAATGTTTGGTGTATAAAAAACATTTAAAATAAAACTATTTGATAAATAAAATTTTATTGGAGAAAATTAGCTCTAATGAGATTTGTGTGTTTTTTAATAAAAAATGAGCTGTTAGTTTATAAATTAGTTTAAAGTGCCAGACATTAAGGACGATGAGAGAATAGAAGGACTCTGTGCTCTCAGTGGCTGAAAGAAGAAAATAAATCACAGTCTCGCAAGACGCACAATAAGGATATTCAATAAAAGTATAATAGATAACTATTTAAAATTTATAGTAAATAATAATTTAATAATTTATTCAATAGCCACTTATAATATATTAATAAATAATTTATTCATAAATATAATAATATTCAGATTGATTATTTTTATCGAATTCTTCAAGTATCACCAAAAATATAATAGTACGAGTGTAATAGGTTATCTATTAGTACTCAAATTGAATAAATAGCTAAATTCACCCTATATAAAAGTACCATTATAAATTGTGGTCATGAATTTCTCCAGTAATGATATAATTAATCATTAACATTTCTTACAGGTTGACAATATGAAATCTTCAGTTGTACACAGAGCATACAAATAATAGTTTCTTTATTAGAGAATCCTTTTGTTTAAATCTGAGGAGGAAAAAAGATTAATTTTAAAAGAAGGGAGAACAACACCAAAACTTACCCATATAATGTTTGTAAAAAAGGTAATAGAGCATTTAAATCGACATGGTATGAAAATTTTTGTGGCTTTGTGGTAGTTTACAAAAAAATAGTTTATTTTTTGGCCATGTACTCTTATAGGAAGAAAAGAAATGTATGGTGTAATAAGGTATAACGACTGGAAAAATCTGTATATTGCCTTGGATAGGCACTCTAGTTCGAAAGACCACATTCAAAATGAAGTTACTTTTAAGACATTAAGTAAAGAGTCCTTGACCGTTTTGGAACAAATAAACGAGCAAGCAAAAAGATCAAGAAAGGCATTTAATGAAATAGTTGCTAAAAATAGACAGATATTCAAAGTACTAATTGATCTTACTTGTCTACTGGCTAAACAAGAGTTATCTTTCCGTGGACATGATGAATCTAAAGATTCGTACAACCAAGGGAATTTTAAAGAGTTTTTCTTTGTGATGATGAATAATAATGAAGAATTAAAAAACCATTGGGAAAAGATGCGTGGATTTACTGGTCTGTCAAAAACTATTCAGAACGACATTATCGAGTGCATAGCTATGGAAATAAAGGAAACCATTTGCAACATAATGCGTGACTCACCCTTTTTTTCTAAGTCGATGAAACGACAGATAAATCTGAATTAACTCAGTGTTCCGTAATTTGTCGTTGTGTTGATTCTTTGGGTAAAATAAAAGAGCATTTTTTAGGCTTTTACGATGTAGGTGAAAACCGAAGCGCAACAGGAATATGCCAAAAACTTGTAGAAATATTAGAACCATTTGATTTTAAAAATAAACTCGTTGCACAAACATATGATGGCGCTAGTGTAATGTCTTCTGAGCTAAATGGGCTTCAGGCAAAAATTCGTAGTCTAGCTCCTCAAGCACTTTTTACTCATTGTTTGGCACATCGATTGAACCTTGTCCTACAGCATAGCTGTCGCAATGTATCAGCCATTAATATTTTCTTTGCAAATTTACAAGGAATACCTTCGTTTTTTCATAAGTCAGCCAAACGAACTGCTGTTTTAGATCGAATAGTGAATAAAAGAATACCAACGCACAGTGAAGTGAGGTGGAATTCGAATTCTAAAATCGTAAATTCTATTTTCAAAGAAAGAAAAGGGCTGATTGAAGTGTTCGAAGAACTTATGAAAACTGAAAGTACAAATAGCAAAACAATCCGGCAAGCAGAGGCTTACAAGAATAAATTGTGTGAATTTGACTTTGTTTTCTATTTACTAATCTTCAATGACATATTTCTGAAAACTGAAATTCTGTATAATGTCCTCCAGAAAAAAACAATATTCAGATGTGCATTTCAAATATATCTATTTGTGAAAGAGCTCTACATGACATGCGAAATGATGCTAATTTCCTAAGTTATATGAAAAAACTGAGATTGAAACTGGAAAGGGTCCACGTACTTTAAGAAATAAAATAAATAATGAATCTTCTGTGTCTTGCCATTATAAAATGAATTATTATTCTGTCTTAGATAATATTACTACTCAAATAAATACTCGATTCTCCAACATGTCAGCTTTAAAATTTCTCGCACTTGCAGATTCCTGTCAGTTTGCAAAATTTCAAAAATATTTCCCAGCGATTCTCTGAAGTCGCTGATGGACACTTACGGAAACTATTTTAATGATAATGTTCTTCGAAACGAGTTAAATATAGTCTATGCTAAAGAAAACCGCAAACTTTTTCACGATAAAGATGTAGAATCTATTTTGAAAAATATTGTGGAGAATGACTTGTGTATAACACTGCAACAAATTTTAGACTTTTTAGTCTAATTGGTACCATTCCAGCAACTACAGCGTCAGTAGAAAAGGAGTTTTTCATGCTTAAATCGCATTAAAAGCTGCTCAAGGAACACTATAGGACAGGAACGTCTCTCATTCTTGTCTTTACTTTCCATAGAAAAGAGCTTTTAACGGAGCTATCAAGTGACTCTTCATGGCATGAAAAAATAATAAAAGATATGCTCTAAGGAAAGATAGGAAAATAGATCTTCTTTATAAATAAATGTAAGTACAAAAAAATATGAATTTTCATATATTATATATATAATATAATATATAATATATATATATATATATATATATATATATATAATATATATATATATATATATATATATATTATATATATATATATATATATATATATATATATATATATATATATATATATATATATATATATATATATATATATATATATATATATATATATATATATATATATATATATATATATATATATATATATATATATATATATATATATATATATATATATATATATATATATATATATATATATATATATATATATATATATATATATATATATATATATATATATATATATATATATATATAACTAGATTTTTGGCATATGTGCTTTTTCCGTTCTGGTGAGTTATGAAGAAGTTTTAGTTTTTACTCTGGTTTGTAATGATTCAACAACTACAACTACAACTTCAACTTCAACTTCAACTTCAACTTCAACTACAACTACAACTTTGCCTACAACCTTAACTACAACTACAGAATCTGAAACTACGACAACAGAAGAAACAAATAATTTCAAAGAATTTGCAGAAGACGTAAAGAGTTTTGATAAATCATATTTAGATGCTGACATCGACCAACAAGCTTCCATTAATATTTATTACCCATTCAAGTAAGTTATACAAATTGATCATATCTGCATTCTTGGTAATACCTACCTATAAGTATTCATATTATCAATTATTATATTATTCCATTCAATATTATCGACGTGCTAAGTTCAAAATATGTAACATATGGCGTGTCTATCATATGTTACATATATATGGTCAGAGTTTACATTAGCGGCCATGCATAACTCAAAAACTACTAACCGTACATTAAAAAGGGTTATATTTTTGAATTCCTTGGGTAATTTGCAGTAAGAAAACTATAAAAAAAAATTAAAAAATAAAAAAATAAAAAAAAATAAAATTTACAAAAATGTACGATAAGTTCATAATTAAAAAGTAGAACATGTAAAAAAAAAAAAACGAACATTTGTCTAAATAGGGGGCTCTGCCCCCCGTACCCCCCGACCCGTGAGTGATGATAATACTGTAGACTACTTTTCCTGAAGACGATTTGGGGTATTTCCCATGTTTTCCAATTTCTAAAAAAATTTTAAAAAATGACATTGCCAGGCGTGCGATTTTTGCGAGGCTTAGAAAGAGGTAAAATTTATTTATGTAATAAAGTTTATTATAAGAATTTATTTTTTATTTCCCAATTTTTCTTACCTAAAATTTCATAAGGATTTCAAAAATATAATCATTTTTAATGTAAGATTAATACTTTTTGAGTTATGCATGGCCGCTAATGTAAAGTCTGGCCATATATATATATATATATATATATATATATATATATATATATATATATATATATATATATATATATATATATATATATATATATATATATATATATATATATATATTATATATATATATATATATATATATATATATATATATATATATATATATATATATATATATATATATATATATATATATATATATATATATATATATATATATATATATATATATATATATATATATATATATATATATATATATATATATATATATATATATATATATATATATATATATATATGATAATCAGGTTAGAAAAAGAATTCATCAATGAAAAGAATAAAGAGTACATATGAGTTGTTGTTTATGCAATGAGTTATTTATTAAATTGAGCAATGAGTTGTTATTTTAACTTCCTAAATCGAACATCACATAATAAAGCTCACCCACTTAATGGGTTCATGTGTTTATAATATGATGTAAATTATATAATACAGTAGCTGCTATGGGTATGATGTTCATAACATGACATTACACTAATGAACGAAATACAAAAGCTAAGACTTAAAATTGAGAAAGAAGATGCTCGTGAAGCGGCAAAAGGTTTGGGTGCGAGAAAAAGCAAAGGTTGGGAAGTTCAAAGAGGAAGGTATGGAAGTTTTAAAATGCAAAAGGGAAGGGTTTGCTAAACGTAAAAGGTTTGGTTGGTTGAAGGGATTAGACTTTTCAGAGGGAGTATTTGCAACAGAACCATCAGAGCGAATAAGTGGAGGAAAATCAGATTTACAGAAGTTATTAGAGGTAGTTTTGACAAGAGGCCAGAAATTTTTATCAGTAGGAGAGCTATGGAGGTCAGAGCACTTCCATTTAACGAAAGTACGCTTGGTCCGTCGAAGAACATCCATGCAACGATTCCGAGCTGAATGAAAATTAGCAAGAGTGATAGGAGAAGGAGAGTTTTTTCACTCATGATAAGCATTGTCTCTCTCCCGAAGGACAAGAGAACAGCTGCCATCGTTCTTAATTCTACTACTTAATTTATTTGTTCTGTCTATTTATCACCAAATTCTATTGACTATAAAATCTCTTTGACTGTCAAAATTCCAAAATAGAGCACATTTTTTATTCTTCTCCTCCTTTCTCTGAAATCATCATTTTAGGTGATTTCGAAAGATCACCCGGCCAATGTGATAAAGTTCCCTATTCAGAACAGACTTGAGTAGTTGGTACAATTCCTTGACTGTCTTAGTGATGAACCAATATATTTGATATTTTCTTAACCTCCTATCTTTTTCCTTATACTGTTCATTAAACTCTTTCCTACTCTGGGTTTACCTGATCACCTTCTTATCTCTGTATCTTGTTCTGTTTCTCCATGTGTTCTGTAAGAACGGACCTCGTCTTGGGCGATGAGATGTTTCTGTCCCTTGCGGTTAAACTTCTCTGATTTCCCGAGGAATGATTACTGTTTCCGTTGGAAGGGTCCCTTGGAGTGTGCAGAGCGCATAACCGAATTGATTCTCTCCAGAATGGAGGAGTACATGCCATATTCTTTCACTTCAACTAAACATAATAAACCTTGGCTTAACTCCACTTGTTCTCGTGCTATTCGCCGAAGGAAAGCTGCCTACAGAAACACCTGCAACTTATATTTCATACCGGAATCGTGCAAAATCCATCCTTCGTAACACCAAAAATTAATTTATGCTTCATAAATGCAATAATTTTTTTGGTTCCTCTTCCTCATGTCCTTTCTGACATTTTGAAAAAAATGACAACTCTAACTCTTTCCCTCCTCTAGTATTTTCAGATTGCACAACTGCCGTTTTGCCATCTGCTAAAGCTGAACTTTTTCCTCTAATTCCACCTTAGAGAATTGCAGAGCTAATCCTCTCCCTTCAATCCCCTCCAACTCATTTGTGCCTAATATTGTAATTTCTTCTAAAGACGTAATTCCTGCTCTTCTTAGCCTAACGCTAAGAAGACACACGGTCTTCGTAATATTCTTCCTGCGATTCTCAAAACTTGTACTTATTTTGTCTTTGTTATTCTACTTCGACATTCCTTTTTTACTGGAAAAGTACGATCATTCAGCCTGTGCTGAAAAAAGGGAACCACTCTCAGCCCCCAACTATTATACTATTTCTTTAATCTCTGTTCTTTCTAAAGTTTTCCAATCTATTCATAAAAAGAAGATTTGGGAACATCTCAATTTCTCTAATCTTATCTTTGATCGCTAGTATGGCTTTTGTAAAGAGCTCTCTACTGATAATCTTTTTTCCCTTGTTTCTGACTCTTAATTTTCTTCTTTTCGGCATTTCGGTGAATATTTCATTGTAGCTATGAACATATCGAAAGCCTCAGGAAGAATCTGGCACAAGGTTTTGATTTTTAAACTTGACTTTTTCGGTATGTATCCTTCTCACTATGGCCTTCTCTCCATTTTCCTTTCCGGTGGCTCTATAAAAGCTATTGTA
>SEYY01003551.1:25000-27150 GCA_009176605.1 Armadillidium nasatum
TATTGTGTAAATCGTAAGATGCTTTAAATGCGGTCTAAAAACCCTCTTCCGAGAATGTCGCGCAACGAAGTATGTAGAAAGATTGTGGACGAATAGAAAACGGCTAATGTTCTTGTGGTAGCTTTATCACGTCATTTACTATACTGGATTTTAGCTTTGAAGCAAAATACTTTAGACTCTTTCCCAATTCTTAGTGAATAATTTCAAGAATCCGAAATAGATTTACAGATTCAAATACTCAATGATAATAAAAAATAATCCTTATTTCTACTTTTTATCAGTGAGTTTTTTCCTACCCCAAATTTGAAGAATAAAAATTTAGGTACAAACTCTGCTGAAAGTTTCAGTTAACAGAAATTAGGTCAAATATCCAGTTAAAGTCTAATTTTGAAGTTCTGTTATCAATTTCATAGCGATATATTTGATGAATTTCTAAATTTATTAAAATGGGCTATTCGAGTTCTATTACCGTTTGCCACACATTTGTGTGAATCTTGATTTTCTAATTATGCTACCACAAAACCGAATATCGCTGCAGATTGAGCGAGGAATTATTTGAATTTAGTTTTCACATATTAAACCTTTTTTCAAAAGGAACTGAAGTCTAAATAACAGCAACATTCTTTACATTATATATTTTTTTTTTCTAATTAATATGTAATACTGAATAAACACCAATTTGCAAATATTAACAGCAGTCTTTTTTTTTATTTGAATGTTTCATTTATATCTTGTGTGAATAAGCTCTCTCTCTCTCTCTCTCTCTCTCTCTCTCTCTCTCTCTCTCTCTCTCTCTCTCTCTCTCTCTCTCTCTCTCTCTCTCTCTTCCAAAACTGCATCCGCATTATTTCAAATAAAATAAGCATGACTGGCATTGTTCTACAAATAAAAATAAATATTAAATAATTATATACTATATATATATTATATTATATATTATATATTATATATATATATATATTAATATATTTATTTATTTTGAAAATTTACGAGGGTTCTGAGACAAGAAAATATGATCATTGACTGCCAATGTTAAGAGTAAAGATTCAGACGTGTTACTCAACTCTTTTTATTATTAACAACAGAAGTGAAAATCCAGATGTAAAATTAAAAGGTTGGCACAAACACCACTTCCACTGTAGTGACAGATGACCATTAGGGCTGAGAGGAAGGAGATACCGTTGCCTAAGCATAAAGTACGACAGGATTATAAATATGCAGACTACGAAGAAAAAGAAATACGGTCCAGAGGGCTGACAAATGTCACTACGGTAATCCCAGGAAGCTTGTCCACACTTAGTAAGAAGATCATGAGACATTTAGCAATAAAAACAATGTAAATAGCTGAATATTTAAATTAAGAAAGCAAGGAATGTCTTTGGTGCAAATAAAGCTTGTCTATATAACGACGGAAATATCAGGGTTGGCATAATTAAAATAAAATGATTAAAATCAACTGATTTTTTTTTTTTAATTGATTTTTTTGATTTTTTTAATTTTTACGATTTTTTTTAAAAAAATTACATCACTGTCTTTCCTTTTTTAAGCTCTCAATATCATCGGAGAACTTGGGGAAAAAATAAAAGGAATTAAAATTAGTTTAAATTTAAACATTTAGTTGGGATAGGGGCAAAAATTAATCAACGTCCAAAGATATTTTTATAAAATTATTGACACTTTTAGCTTCAAAATTTGAATAATAACTTTTGATATTAATTTATAAGGAGGGTAAGTTATATAAAAATAAAATTTATAATTTATAAATTTTAGTTGTTTTTTTTTTAAATTTGTTGCAAGCTGTAAGGGTAAGATCGTAATGAAATAAGTAATGGAATAATCACAAATTTAACTTAAAAAAAATAAAAATAAATAAATAAAAAAATAAATAAATAAATATAATCTGTATAGTATATATTATCTATAAATATAAATTCTAAAAAGTTTATTGTTGCTAACTTGTTCCATAATATTAAATGGTACTATAGAGGTGAATAAAAAGGAACCCGAAAAAGCAAACCCCCGCAAAATATTCTTTTTTCCTCAAGTTAGAAAATTTCTTTAATAATTGATTCAATTAACCAATTTACTGACAATTAAATTAATAAATTAAATTAATTAAATTAAATAATTAAATTAAATTAATAATAATT
>SEYY01003552.1:0-2500 GCA_009176605.1 Armadillidium nasatum
ATATATATATATATATATATATATATATTATATATATATATATATATATATATATATATATATATATATATATATATATATATATATATATATATATATATATATATATATATATATATATATATATATATATATATATATATATATATATTATATATATATAGTTTTTCCGATAATATCTTTTAGGCAAATAGTATATTTAAACTTTTTAGTAATAATTATGTGCACTAGAAGTACAGCTTACAATTCAATATTTAGACATCCAAGTGAATTTCCACCTCCGATGATTCCCTCATCAGTAGATATTGTTAGGCTTTATCTACGTTAGGAACACAGAGAGCAAATACCTTCGAAAGGTTCGGTAACGGCTAAAAATTATGGCAGAATTATTGGAAGGGACGTGAAATCCATCTGGAGATAGTTTTCCTTTCCAACTATAACACTTTATGGAATATATTTAAGAGTTCTAAAACTTACAGAATCAGTCTCAAATCTAAATAAGATCCCATATAACAGACGAAAGGATAAGTTTGAGAGTAAAGTAAAATCATATGGTAGGATGTTTGACATTTACTCATGCAACTGTTATGATTAAAAACTGTTTAGAAATCATTGTAGATTAAAAGTAGATTACGTATTGAATGGGAATCATTTGTAGGTCAAAAACGAAGGAAAAATCAACTTGGGGCAATTGATAAAGCAGTAACAGGTGCAAGAAGAAGAACGCAAGAAAAATTGGAAAGGTTAAATGTTGAATGGTAATGGTAATTTTGTTATGTAGAAAAGAGACCGCGAATGTTGCAGAAATTAATGAAGAAAAAAGACCGTGCACCGGGGCAAGCCGGACGCCGGGTCGTGGCGGCACTATCCCCATCATCGGAGGCCGCCAACTCCCAGGTGATGATGGGGTGAGGGGTGGAGGTTGAGGGGCATTCTTTTTATGCCGCCCCTCGCAGCATCTCCGAGGCAGCTGTAGATTTCGCCATTTTGATTTGTTATTATAAAGGTAATGTAAGATTAAGCGCTTGTAAAATGTGGGAACGTGTGAAGAATTGGGGTGGAGAGGTAGTTGGAGCATAGACACTCCAGAGTGGGGCGGAGGTACACTAGAGACCCCCTGAGAAGGTGAAACGCGAAAAGGAACGGACCAAAGGGCAACGGAGTGAAACGGAATGGTCTAGCATATATATATATATATATATATATATATATATATATATATATATATATATATATATATATATATATATATATATATATATATATATATATATATATTAGGAAATAAACTAATAAAAAAACTTGTTTATGCTAGAAAGATTAGTATATTTGCAGCTGCTTTGATAAAATTGTTATTAGCCTGAAAATTATAATTTGACGCGAAGAATTAAATATATAAACAGGGTGAGTCAAGGATGCAAAAGATGTGTAAGGATGGTTTTAAAAGCTTAAGTTTACCTATATTATGGGATTTGTTTTGTAAAATATATGTCAAGGAATTTTTTTTATAGCTTGTGTTGAATAATAATACCCACTAAATGTCCACCCTCTTTAACCTCCTATCCCTGCCAACTCGGACTCCTTCCACAGAAGTTTCCATGGCTAGATGCAAAGTTTCGAAAGGAAATCCTCTTACTTTTAAAGAAATTTTATTTTATAAATACTGTATTATATTTGCTTTATTCAGAAATAGCCGCCGTTTCAAGTGGCCGTCAAATCAGGTAGCCAGGGAAGCCAGAATTTCTCTTAGCCCCCCAGTTTCCAGAACTGATGGCCTTTGATTCCTTGTGGGGCTAACTGAAGAAGCGGGTATTTGTGCATACGCAAGCAATAATGCAACATTTAGATAACAACATTCATTCATGCACAAATTTGAGGTATAACTGTAGAAGCTTTGAGTCATTCTTTGGTAAAATATGCCTATGAAATATGTTTCATAAAACTATTCAATAATTGTAATAATCTTTACGTCACATATACGTCATTTAAATCCTTCAGTATTCCTTGATCCACTCTGTAAAATATAAAACACTAACAAAATTATAGTTTTAAAAAATTTTACTCTTTGAAATAATTTTTGTGGTTGTTTCTCGCGTATCATTTTTCACTGACTTCTTCGAAAATATTTCATAGTGTTGAATGTAAACATATCGCTCTTCTTTGAAACTTTCGCATGCTTTCTTATTGAGTTGTAATCATTTGAATCTTGTGATACTAATCGATACTTACTCTCTGTGTTTCCGGAATGCTCCCCAATTTTACCTATGACTTGGCTTTTTTTTCCCTAAACTTTCGTTCCTCTGCTGTGTTGGGAAAAACTTTTGGAATACATTTGACAATGAAAAACAATTAGAAGTTCATGTAAATTTAAAAAAATCTAGGTTTATATGCTTACTCATAAATGTTTTCATTAAATGGTAAAAAAAATTAATATAAAATTAAGTTTATTATTTTTTTATTTTTTTTATTTTTTATTTTTAATCATAATGGTAAGAGCTCT
>SEYY01003552.1:12500-25000 GCA_009176605.1 Armadillidium nasatum
TACCTTCCACCCAACATTACTAGATATTTGAATTCATTCACCTCCTCAAGTTTCCATTCTCATACTTCTACAAACCAATTCCTCCCTCCACATTTCCTCATCCCCACCTCCAATCCTCATAACTTTATTCTTCGCTGGATTGAATTTTAATCTCGTGTTTGCACATTTCCCTTCAAACTCTCTCACAAGTATTCTCATCTTTTCTCCAGATTCTGCCACCAACACATGCCGCATCATCTGCAAAAAGTAAAACATTCACTTCACATTCACCCTCCATATTTCTCAGCGTAATACTCTTCCCTTCTCTCTCCATTTTTCTAAGTAAACCATTCATCAATAGATTAAATAACATGGAGATATTACAAACCCCTGTCTCAATCCCACTCCTATGCTAAACCAATCCGATAGTTCTCTCTTCACCCTCACTCTTGATCTACAATATTATATATATATATATATATATATATATATATATATATATATATATATATATATATATATATATATATATATATATATATATATATATATATATATATATATATATATATATATATATATATATATATATATATATATATATATATATATATATATATATATATATATATATATATATATATATATATATATATATGTGATGGATCGGATGTCATATTTTCTAATTTGCGGATGCGGATGCGGATGTCGAATTTTGGAATGCGGATGCGGATGCGGATGCGGATGCGGATGCGGATGTTGAATTTTTGAAAGTGCGGATGCGGATGCGGATGCGGATGTTGAATTTCCGAAAGTGCGGATGCGGATGCGGATGCGGATGTTGAATTTTCGAAAATGCGGATGCGGATGCGGATGCGGATGTTGATTTTTGTGCGGTGCGGATGCGGATGCCATCACTAATATATATATATATATATATATATATATATATATATATATATATATATATATATATATATATATATATATATATATATATATATATATATATATATATATATATATATATATATATATATATATATATATATATATATATATATATATATATATATATATATATATATATATATATTATATATATTATAATTATTTTTTTTTTCTTTCTATGTAAACCTAAGAACAAAAATGTTCCTGTCAACGTAGAAATAGATTTCAAAATAATAATTGGGAAAAGATGCATTTTTAAAAATAAAATTAATGACTAACCATTGTTTTAAAAGCATTTGGAAATAATAAGAAATGAACACCAAGTTTGCTTCTTGATAACCAGATTACTTATTAAGAATTATTGTTATATGAAATTAAATATTCATCTTATTGAAAAGTAAATAAAAAAAAACACACTACGAAAAACACAAGCACACAAAAACATACCCAAATACAAACACAAACACACAAACACACACACACACACACACACACACACACACACACATATATATATATATATATATATATATATATATATATATATATATATATATATATATATATATATATATATATATATATATATATATATATATATATATATATATATATATATATATATATATATATATATATATATATATATATATATATATATATATATATATATATATATATATATATATATATATATATATATATATATATATATATATATATATATATATATATATATATATATATATATATATATATATATATATATATATATATATATATATATATATATATATATATATATATATATATATATATATATATATATATATATATATATATATATATATATGAAGAAGAGAAAGACGTAAAGATATATCCATATATATTATGCTCATTTCCTGGTCATGTAGAATTATAAAGAGAAACGCAAACAATTGGGGATATGTGCAAATTATACCAATGTACATAAATGAATGGCGAAATCCCTCGAGAAACGACGATTACGCTTGTCCGTGTGTGTGTGTGTGTGTGTGTGTGTGTGTGTGTGTGTGTGTGTGTGTGTGTGTGTGTGGGTGTGTGTGCTTGGGGGAGATTTCCTCATTCGATGAAAGCCGCCTTAAACATAAGGGGGAAATGTTTGTTTTCTTCTGGCTATTTTGTTTATTAGAACGCTTTATTTTACTAAATAAATTTAAATTGTTTCTCTAATATTATTATTATTATTATTATTATTATTATTATTATTATTATTATTATTATTATTATTATTATTATTATTATTATTATTATTATTATTATTATTATTTAATTATTTTTATTTTTTAATTTAAAAATATTTCGTTTGATAATTTAAAAATTTTACAAGTTAATTTTTTATTACAATAGAAACATTTCCATTTATATATATATATATATATATATATATATATATATATATATATATATATATATATATATATATATATATATATATATATATATATATATATATATATATATATATATATATATATATATATATAAGGATCGATTTGTTGCATGTCTGATGTGCTTCCATTGTTATAGAATATCTTACAAAGATGCCTATTACCATCTATTTGCAAAACATGTCAACTCTAAATTTACTCCTTCCTCTTTCCCTCCTCCAGTATCTTCCGACGGCACAACTGCTGTTTTACCTTCTTCAAAAGCTGAACTCTTCGTTCAAACGTTTGCTTCTAGTTCAACTTTAGGCGATTTCGGAGCTTCTCCTTCTCCTTCAACCCCCTCCAACTTACTTATGCCTAAATTATAATTTCTTCTGAAGACACAGTTTCTGCTCTTTCCGAGATTAATACTAAGAAAGCGTACGGTCCTGATTTTAATCTTTCTGTGGTTCACAAAACTTGTGCTTTAGAGCTTGCATCCTGTCTTGATAAACTATTTCGTCTCTTTCTTTCTATTTCAGTCTTCCCTTCTTGCTGGATACGTTCACTCATTCATCCTGTAACGAAGAAGGGGGACCCCTTTCAACCCCCCATTTGTTGTCCCATTTCTTTAGCTTTCGTACTTTCTAAAGTTTTTGAATTTATCCTTAACAGGAAGATTTGGAAACATCTTAATTCTTCTAATCTTATATCTGATCGCCAGAATGGGTTTCATAAGAAATGTTCTACTACTGGTCTTATTTCTTTTCCATCTGAAAGTTGCTCGTCTGCTCTTGTTCATTTAGGTGAATCTTTTGCTGTCGCGCTGGAAATACCGAAATCTTTCTATGTAGACTTTCACAAAGTTTTGATTTCGAAACTTAACTCTTTCGGTATCTATCCTTCTCTCTGCGATCTTCTCTATAATTTCCATTTCGGTCGTTCTATAGCAACTGTTATATACGGCCACTGTTCATCCTTTAAATCTATTAATAGGGGTTTTGCTCAGTGTTCTGCCTTATCCCAAACCCTTTTTCTACTTTTCATTAATAACCTTCTTACTATTACTTCATCACCTATCACTCCTGTGCTGATGATTTCACCCTTCATTTCTTCTTTCAGTTTGAAATGTGAAATGAACACTTCTCTCAGCAACTGTTAATTGACGCTAGAATGGTGCTCTTGGATAAAATGACCTTTGAGCTTTCTCATTTTTCAAATTGGGGCAGAGAAATCATGGTTATTTTCAATGTCTCAAAAACTCAATCCCTCCATCTCTCTACTCTATAAAACATTCCACACAAATATGACATCTTCTTCAATATCATCTATTCTTAATATTTATTGGTGTTTCTTCCTCTCAGTGATCTTTTCTTGAAGAGTCACATTACTTCTCTTTGTAAGCAATCTTCTAAGAGGTTGGGTGTTCTGAGGTCACATCGAAATTTTTTCACTCCACCCCAGTTGCTTTCTCTTTATTGCGGTGTTGTGCGCCACTATATGGTGTACGCCTCATACATCTGGAGTGGTTCCACACATTCATCTCTCCTTGACATGGTGAAGTCTAGGACTTTTCTTCTTATCAACTCTCCCTCCCTCACAAATTCTCTCTAATCTCTTTCTGTCCGTTGAACTGTTGCGTCACTTTCTCTTTTCTATCGCTATTATAATGGACACTGCTCTTCTAAATTCTTCCGTCGCATAACTCCTCTATTGTGAAGGGCTCGAGCAGCATGCCTTTTTGCACAGTCTCATTTTTTTCTCTGTCCCAACTCTCAGACCCCAGACTTAACCTCTATGCTCAATCTTACACGTACTCTAATGGTAATGTCTGGAACACACTCCCTTTATCTGTTTTCCCAACTTCCTTTGACTTGCACATTTTCAAGCGCCGTGTATTGAAACATGTCGGCGCTTAACGATCGGGTTCCAGTATTGTCCCAAGTCTGGTGGAAATTGATTGTCCTCTGAACTTTGCCCACCAGAGGAGACATATATATATATATATATATATATATATATATATATATATATATATATATATATATATATATATATATATATATATATATATATATATATATATATATTATATATATATTATATTATTTTATTTTTTTTTTTTTATTTTTTTTTTTTTTTTTTTTTTTTTTTTTTTTTTTTTTTTTTATTTTTTTTTTTTTTTTTTATTTTTTTTATTTTTTTTTATTTTTTGTTTTTTTTTTTATTTATTTTATAATTTACATTTTCCATTTTTTATTAATATTTTTTATTATATTACTTTATATTATATATTATATATATATATATATATATATATATATATATATATATATATATATATATATATATATATATATATATATATATATATATATATATATATATATATATATATATATATATATATATATATATATATATATATATATATATATATATATATATATATATATATATATATATATATATATATATATATATATATATATATATATATATATATATATATATATATATATATATATATATATATATATATATATATATATATATATATATATATATATATATATATATATATATATATATATATATATATATATATATATATATATATATATATATATATATATATATATATATATATATATATATATATATATATATATATATATATATATATATTATAGTTTTACTTTATTTTACTTTATTTTGGCTCTTCTGACACCCCCTCCTTGAATAGGGCTTTGCCCGTAGCTATGGTGATGTATTATATATATATATATATATATATATATATATATATATATATATATATATATATATATATATATATTATATATATATATATATATTCTCTTCATTACTCTCTTCAACTTGTTTCCAGGTGGTTTCAGTTACGGATTTAGATTGACAAGTTAGTTGTATATTTTTGGAATGTTCGTTAATTGGGAAGTAGTCTTTGAATGAGTGATTGAAGGTAAACTGTTTGGTAGTATTTATTCTATTTCTTTCATCCTTTTTATCATTATTCTATTAGTCATACCTTTGTTCTATGAATATTTCTAAACTTGTGCTTTTATCTTTCCATTTTACTAAATACTTCCAACGTTGGCTTTCTAAATCATATTCCTTGAACTTATTCTGACAGAATGATTTTCTCTTTCTACCAAACTCACCTTTTTGCCGAGTATATTTTCTTACCATATATTTCAAACTTCATCGTATCTCTTTATCACACAAATATTTAGTAAGTGTTTTATTTTATTGTTTTTTGTTGGATTTACGTTTTTGTATATTCAACAAGATCATCAAACCCTCTATCTCCATCCTCAATTTATAATAAATAAATTATTGCTCTATCAATCAGTTAATTTTCAGTCCCGAACATCATTTCTGTAGTTTTTCTTTTAAAATTTCTACCACCACAACAGTTACAATCACTTACAATCAGCTTACAATCACTCATAGGTGAAAATAATCATTCCTTTCCCAATTCTACGTATAATCATAATTCATAAAGATATTCTAAAACAATGGAAACATCAAATTTGCAACAAACCAATCTATATTTTTAACAACTCACAATCCCTTCTCTTAATTCTAATATATGCTGATTGTAATTACTTAAAATAATATTTTATTTATTTAGTAATTTCTATTTAAAGCATAAGCCTCTACGATTCTTACACCATTTCTTTCTAAACTTTGTCGTGAAAACAATAAGAATTCACGAAGGATTGAAAATGACTTTCTTCTTCTATGATTATTTTTCTAGAGATATTTTCAAAGCAAAAACTTTCATGCACACGTACCTCTTCGACTAACTCTTAAACCCGGATTTTTCCTCACTCAACGGTGAAGGTGTAATATCTACTCATTTGTTAAAGCACTGAATTTACTTCTGCAGAAGAAGTTCTTTTTGATATCGAAGAATCATAGCAAAAATATAGATGTTTAATTTTCAAGCACATGCACAGTTATTTTTTTCATGTAAGCATTATTATTTATTATTATTATTATTATTATTATTATTATTATTATTATTATTATTATTATTACAAGGCTCCCAAAAGAACAAATTATCTAAATTAAAATTACAATCAAGTGAAACAACCCAAAAAATAAAATTTTAATTCAATGTCGGTTCCCACACTCTTAAAAAATGGTGTGTGTAATACCAGCTCTCATGTAAGTATGTAAGTAAATTTTAGCGTACATGGGCGTGTGTGTGTGTGCGCACGCGCGTGTTTCCTCTTTCCGTGGACAAGAATCCGACGTGAAATATTCTTACATTTTGTTACATTTTCGTGTGGAAATGTAATTTTTTCATTCCAGAATTGTGAAAAACTTTGTGAAAGAACGCAATAAAAATACATCATATATAATATAAAGGAGTATATATATATATATATATATATATATATATATATATATATATATATATATATATATATATATATATATATATATATATATATATATATATATATATATATATATATATATATATATATATATATATATATATATATATATATATATATATATATATATATATATATATATATATATATATATATATATATATATATATATATATATATATATATATATATATATATATATATATATATATATATATATATATATATATATATATATATATATATATATATATATATATATATATATATATATATATATATATATATATATATATATATATATATATATTATATATATATATTATATATTAATATATTATTATTAATTTAATATCATTTATGTTTATTTTTACACATCACCACCGCTCACGCTCACGGGCAGAGCCCTATTCAAAGATGGGGTGTTAAGGCTATATAAAAAAAAATAAACAACACACAGGCCCAACCAAACGCAAATTTCAGACGTGGGCTTTAATGGAATAGAAATTAAATTCAGCAGGAAACACAGAAGATGGGAGAGAATTCCACAAAACAGAAATGGCTGGAAAGAAAGAGGCACCACAACGGAGAAGCTTGGAGTTGAATTATTTACATATTAACAGAAATAACCAAATATTTGAGAAAATTCTAAGCAGTCGATAAATAAATTAAGATAAGAAAAGTTGCAATAAAATTTTACATACAGTAATGATTTAATATTACGAGTGACTAGAAAATTAAATATGATTGTAATTAAGATCCTACACACTACAAAATTTGGATAATACAACCAATTTCAACATATAAGCAATTTATCAGACTAGTTAAATTGTATTTGCATTTTTCCTTAATTTCTTCTTATAATATTTAAATTTTTTTTTTTTTTTTGTATGTTAAAAGTATATAAAATTGTTTTTCCTTATAGTCAAAACTGAGATCGAAGAAAACGGAAAACAAATAGATATTGTACAACATACCATTCTTGTAAACACAATGGTGCCACAGGTTGGCCACTCATGTATATATATATATATATATATATATATAATATATATATATATATATATATATATATATATATATATATATATATATATATATATATATATATATATATATATATATATATACAGTGGACCGGATAGTAATTTTTTACTATCCGCGGATGCGGATGCGGTTGCGGATATTCAATTGCGGATATCCGCAAATGCGGATGCGGATGCGGATAGTTTAATTTTTTAAAGTTTTGCTATAGATTTTTGGAATTTTAAATATAATATCCAGAATCTATGTTACCAGGGTGTGAAACGGGGACCCAACTCTTGAACACCCCACCAACCTCTTTCCCCAACCTTAACCAATTTTGAAAAAGGTTATATATATATATATATATATATATATATATATATATATATATATATATATATATATATATATATATATATATATATATATATATATATATATATATATATATATATATATATATATATATATATATATATATATATATATAATATATATATATATATATATATATATATATATATAGCCAGTAATTCAGTATTACCTTCACACTTCACAGTTTCACATATTCCATTTGAAGTTAATAATTGGTAAGTTATTTTTAGAAATAAAAGCTTTTGGGCTCTTTCAGGTGAAAGTTTGGTTCGCTTTTCGTCGTAAATGAGGCCTGCACAACTGAAAAGACGCTCACTAGAACACTAGTTGAAGGACATGATAAATAAGTTCTTGCCAGCTCAGCAAGAAAAGGAAACTTTTGCAATTATCTCTCCACCAAACCAGTTGGTATTTATCTGCCTCCAAACGTGGGAGTTTCAGATAATTTTCAATAATCGATATTGTATCCTTTGATCTTCTGACTGTGATTCTTCATCGCTGCTGGAAGCTAGAAGATCTTCATTGATTTAGCAATGCTTAAGCTAACAGATTTTGTTTCTTTTGTATCTGAGAGCTTTTGCTTTTTCTTGAAAGGCGTTATTTTAGCTGTTTCTATCATCTCATCGCATAAGCATCCTAATTTGATTTTAACATTCTGAGAAACAAGTGGTTTAAAAAATTTTGTATTTGTACCTAGGATCTAAAAAGGTTGCAATTGTATAAGCATCATCATTTTCCAGGTTTTCAAATCTGTCGTTCATCTCCTTCATTAATGTTTCAGTCATCCTTGAAACTCCCTTAGACTTAACATTTGTTAACACAACTTTCAATGTTGAAACAAGTGGTATCACATCTGACAAACATGATTCAGCTGAACTCATAATTTACTTATAATTTTTACTATCCGCGGAGGCGGATGCGGTTGCGGATATTCAATTGCGGATATCCGCGGTTGCGGATATTGGAAAAATGATGCGGATATCCGCAGTTGCGGATGCGGATGCGGATATCCGGCCACCTCTAATATATATATATATATATATATATATATATATATATATATATATATATATATATATATATATATATATATATATATATATATATATATATATATATATATATATATATAATATATATATATATATATATATATGTCGCTGAGATGCTTGGAGGGGCGGCATCCAAAGAATGGCCCTCATCCACCCCTCACCCCATCATCACTTGGGAGTTGGCGGCCTTCGATGATAAAGGTGGTGCAGGTAAGAATTGTCAGATTCTGTCAAAAAGTGGCTAAATCTGTCAACCTGTCTGACCTCACGTTCTTTTGAGAGATTACTTGCTGGGAGTCCATATTCTTTTCTGACCCCTCGTGGACCGGGAGATTTGCTGCCAGTTGAAGAGATGAGTACCTTCCCTTAGAGGGACTGGTGGCTTAGCCACTACATCTCATTTTTCTCACGATCTTTCCTGACCCCTTTTTTAATGATTAATATCTAACCATGGTCTTTCTTGAGTTCTTTTGAGGAGAAGGTACAGCCTTGAAGGTGTACCCTCTCCCCTTAGGGAACGGTAGCATAGCCACAGCACTCCACTTTTTTCGATCTCTTTCCTGACCTGTTTGAGGGTTCAATCTCCTTCCCAACGGAAAGATAAGCTCTACCCCTAATACTTTTTCTCTTCCCCCTACTCTCCCATCCTAAAGTGGTTTGGTGTCGTATCCAGGGGTGGACCCCCAACTTTTTATTATTTATCTTTATATTATTTATAGTTTTTTACTCTCTTCATGAAGTGATGAGAAGCTGGAGCTTCCTTGGCGTTGGAGGGGTTCAGAGTCCCCCCTACTGATCCTACCTGGAGGGGATCGGAGCCCACCTCCCTGTTCTTTCCTGGGTGGATTAGGATTCAGGAGAACTCAGGAAATGGATTTAAAAAAATGAGATATTTCTCAGAAATCTTGCAACACTACCAAACGTTTGACTAATTTTCCAACACTTCCGTCCTTTTCTTGGCTAGTTTCACAATGTTTTGCTCAATGGTGGCGATAAACTGTTACAAATCATTTAAAATGAAATAATATCGAAACATCTCTGAAATAGTTAATACACCTATGTATGTTATCTGATTTTTTTTCTCTTTGCAGTTTATCATTTGTCATTGTTTAGTGTTAATGTCTACGCGTTTCTTTGTGATCATGGTAATTTAGTTTGTGATAATTTTTGGTGCGTGTGTAAATTATAAACTATCCATCCATAAACTAAATAAAATCAAACACCAGGAATCACTTCGGTATGGATGCGAGGGCTTCTTGCGTTAAAGATTAGAACAACAAAACCTCGAATTAAAGAATTGGCCGGCAAAAAGTCTCTCATTAAAAATATATTAGAAGGTATATTTGTGATAAATTCATGTTTCTAAAATTTTTAGATGTACTAAAAGTGACCCACCAACTATTAAAAGTTCGTCATCACTGCCTTAGAGGGATTCATCAACGCAGTAACCCCTGTCACCTCCTCTTCCCATTCACTTCCACTCTACCTCCTCCCTCCTAAATTTCTGACCAGCAATAAAAGTTAAAAGAGTTTAAACTCATAATTTTATTGAGTGACCCTCCCTGAAAATTAGTCCAACTTCTTAAGATATCAACGTAAAATTGCAAACATTTTACCAGATTCACATTTAAATTAAGGGACCTTGTTTACCATAGGTCCTTTTTTTGCATTCCTAACTGGTAGGCAAAGGCCAGAGAACTACTAAAATTTCCAACCGAGTTTGGGAGAAAATCGAAAACCTGGTCAAAATAAAGGCTGACATATCCACCTGATACATTACGTTTGAAAGTGTGTAAATCATAGGAAGTTGGGAAAATAGATGAAGAGTGTGTTCCATACTTTGCATATATATATATATATATATATATAATATATATATATATATATATATATATATATATATATATATATATATATATATATATATTATATATATATATATATATATATATATATATATATATATATATATATATATATATATATATATATATATATATATATATATATATATATATATATATATATATATATATATATATATATATATATATATATATATATATATATATATATATATATATATATATATATATATATATATATATATATATATATATATATATATATATATATATATATATATATATATATATATATATATATATATATATATATATATATATATATATATATATATATATATATATATATATATATATATATATATATATATATATATATATATATATATATATATATATATATATATATATATATATATATATATATATTAGAGAGAGAGAGAGAGAGAGAGAGAGAGAGAGAGAATTACGTATTAATTAGCAGACGTAATAAAATGAAAAATGATATGGTCTGTTAATATTTATTTTTATTTCAAATATTTTGAGGATTCAGCATACCTGAAAACCAAGTACAAATTTCCAATTTCTTTATTTATTTATTTTTTTATATAAAAAGTTCAGATCTCAAGGGCATTGCACTATTTGTGGAGTGAAACTTTTCTAGGTAGTATATACCTAGGATCCCCAAGTGGGATCGAACTGGCACCCTCAAGCAAGTGAGTCAATCACTCTGCCGTTTGAGCCACGGCAGATGGCATAAACCAGAAACGAAAAGTCCTTAATTGAATTTTTTTGAAAGTAAGTGAAGAATCAAGTTAGTGTGAACGTAAAATAAAAACTTTGAACGAGCAATTTGAAAATAAAAGAATGAAAGAAATTTTTAATTTTTTTTTAATGAATATTAAGCACTAATCAAGTATATTAATATAACTGATTTTTGAAGTGTACTTCTAATAAAATATTAATTGTAATATATGTGATTAATCTTGACTGAAAAAAATTACAAACACGAATCTTAAATTAGAATAATATATAAGAGAGTAATATATATTATTAAGATGCTGAATTTATTTTCTAAAATATGCAAAAGAAAATATAGAAACTAAATATTAAGACCCAGTGTCGCATTATTATAAACTAGAGTGGGGAAAATATGATAAAAAACTTATACCTTTTACATATACAGTGAAGACTTTTAACGTTAAAGAAAAATATTTTGATAAGAAAATTTGATCAGTTATTGCTAAGTATTACTTTGCTCGCTATAATTCGAGTAATTTTTACAATTTGTCAACAAGGTATTTTTCTTATCTAAAAATGTTTAATTAAAAAGATCCAGTAAAGTATTTATATAACATCGACCTTTAATGATTAATGTCATTAATTGTTAAACATTATCATTAAAGATAAAGT
>SEYY01003552.1:37500-50000 GCA_009176605.1 Armadillidium nasatum
CTTTTTTTTGACTTGCACACTTTCAAATGCCGTTTATTAGGACATGTCGACACTTAATTTGACTTCTAATTTCATATTTCCCAACTCTGGTGGAAATTAGTAGGCCTTTGGCATTTGTCAATCAGAATATATATATATATATATATATATATATATATATATATATATATATATATATATATATATAATATATATATATATATATATATATATAATATATATATATATATATATATATATATATATACTTTCAGTATATTCCAGCATATTATAAAACTCATTAAAATAGAGTTTATTTTTAATGTACGCGTGAATTGCTTAAGTTAGGTTCATAAGAGCTTAGTATAGGCAATATGATAACAGAGCTTCATAAAAAGAACTTTACTTTCTTTTTTATAATATTGGTCTCAAAAAAGTAAACAAAAATATTAAATTTATAAATTCAAAATGAACAGAATTTGAGAGTATGTATTTCAGAACAATGGCAAGTAAAATATCAAAGCCAATTGGCTTAGAGTTAAAAGGAGTTGAAAAAAAAACTTTCCAGAAATTGGACATGGTTGTAATTATGTGTATTGTTTGATTAAATCTTGGTTAAACTCCATCGACAATTTACACAATTTTTACAAGACCAGCTTCGACATTCAATCCCTATGTTGGTAACACTTTGCCAACTCTCTGTTAGATGTGACGAGCACAGAGGTATTTCCCCCAGAGCAGGCATGAATCTTTCATCTCCTTCCTACTCCAACATTAGATCCCAAAGTCACACTAATAACCATCCCATTTTTCCATCCTATCACAAACCAACAAACAAGTAGATCTAAAAATCTTAGAATCCATCCACATTTCCATTCTTAAACCTTCTTCCAATAGTGATAGTGGCCTTTCAAACTACAATTTAACTGACTTAATATTTTTATTTACTTTATCTTATTTTTATTTTATTTTATTTTATTTATCTTGTTACCTGTGTCATTGTGTTTTTAATATTTTTGTTCTTTCTGCAGGGAAAAAAATAAAAAATAAAAAGTAAATGAAGTTATTTTTGTTAAATAATAATCAAAATTGTTCCCGGATGGTGGTATTAATATATTTCCCGAAACATTAAAGAAAAGTTTTAACCTAATGTTTCCTCTAATTATTTTGCATACATATAATTAGATTTAAGTCAATTTTAACCAGTGGTTAATAAAATTTTTGTGAATAAATAAAAGACAAATTTTAATCGAAAATTTATTATTTTCTCCAACGAACATATTCCGAGCTCTAGTACTGCTCTTCATTATATATATATATATATATATATATATATATATATATATATATATATATATATATATATATATTATATATATATATATATATATATATATATATATATATATATATATATATAATATAATATATATATTATATACGTATAGTATGTATGGATGTATTAAACGTAGAAGCCAAAGTAGAGAGAGAGAGAGAGAGAGAGAGAGAGAGAGAGAGAGAGAGATAAAAATCCTAAATTTCAATCACTGAAATATGAATAAAAGTAATTCAATAGCTATCGTAATAGGATTATGAAAAGACAAATCCTTTACACCAAATCTATTTAGGCTATTCAATCCTATTTATTAATTCGAATTTAAAAGGACTCAACACCAAGCTCTGCTTAAATAATTCTATTAATGTTACATTAACTAATTAAATTTATCAGGGAGACTTTAGAGATACATATTTGTTAATTTTGATGCTTTGTGAGATTCTCTTTGTATACTTGGCTTTACAAGTATTTGTTTATTTAAATACTTTTTAAATTTGTAGTTATTAGTTTATTGTTGGATTTATTTATATCTATATTTACTCTCGTTGAGTATTATTTCATGTATCTGTTTTTTGTTGTTGTATTGTTGATACTATTTCTATTCTTTAAAAGATTGTTGGTACTGCTTCATGTATTATTACTTTATTGCTTGCACATGTAATGTATTTGAATATTTAGTGTTTCTCAGTAGTATTAAATGTATCTATTTTTTTGTTGTATTGTGGATTCGGTTTTATGTATATCTATTCTTTTAAAGGACTGTTGGTACTATTTTATGCATTATTACTTTATTATAGGAAATATTTATTGTATCTGAATATATATATAGTTTGTAAGTAGTATTGCTTGTATCTATAGTTTGTTGTATTGTGGATATTACTTCATGTATTATGTATTATTAAAAGATTATGAATACTATTTCATGTATCTATTCTTTTATTAGATTGTGAGTGCTTCTTAATGTACAGTATCTAATAATGTGTTCTAGGTATTATTTTATGTATTTATTCTTTTAATTAATTTCATATTCATTTTCTGTATTGGAACTGTTTTGCATGTATTTACTTTCTTCTCTATGTTGGTTATAACTTAATATTTTTATTCATTTACTTTATTGTGGGTACTATGTCTTGTGTCCTTTTAATGCATTGTGGGTATTTATAGTGTTTATCATTTTATGTATTGTGTGCTTTTTTTATTGTATATTTTAATGTACTGTGAGTAGTACTTAATATATTTTTTTTTCAATATATTGTTTTTACTATTAAATCTTTTTATTCTTAAACTCTAATGTGCTTATTATTTAAATGTAACATATCTTTAACTTATTGTGGTTACAGTTTAACAGTTGTTAATTTGTTTATTTACTGTCTTGTGGGTACTGTTTAAAATTAATGTTCTGATTTATTTATTGTTTTGCGTAATTTATTTTACCTTTATAAGCTATCATTCCTATTTTATGTTGATTTACAAATGTAACAATGAATTCTTGACCGTTTTCATTGGGATATTATATATATATATATATATATATATATATATATATATATATATATATATATATATATATATATATATATATATATATATATATATATATATATATATATATATATATATATATATATATATATATATATATATATATATATATATATATATATATATATATATATATATATATATATATATATATATATATATGGTTAACCATTTGACGCAATTTGGAATTTTCAAGTGGTGTGAAAAATATGCTTTAAGAACTCAGAATTTAAAATATCATTCATTGAGGATGCATAAAGTTTAAATAATCTCTCTTCTTCATCTACAAAAAACTATCAAGATGGAATATTGTAATTCGAAATATAGCTAATAAATATAATTAATAAAATTTGTATTACAAATTTAGTTAACCTCTTTATCAAAAGAGAGGCTTGTTTCATACATAGAAATTTCTTTATCATCTAAGAACGAAGACATTACTGAAAAAAAAATAAAAATAATACTATTTTAATAGCACCTATCAAAATAACAACTTCCTATAAGACTTAAAAGACTTACTATTACTTATACAACTTATTATTCCTCAATTTGTGAAGAAAATACATCTTTACTCCAAAACCATTAAACAAGAACAATCTATAGATTAGCTACATATTGTTACGCTAATACAGAAGCTTATAAATTAAAATCATAACTCAATAAAATTTTGTTCTTCTTTCCAATTAACTCTTGCATCAAAACTGAGTCGTGGGATATCGCTTACCTTTTCACCAATGTAAATCAATAAAGCCTTCGGAAGTGTCAGGATTTTTAATTTGATCATCTCTGTATCTATTTCTCCTTTATATATATATATATATATATATATATATATATATATATATATATATATATATATATATATATATATATATATAAACTATCAGTACTCTATCTATAAGGATAAAACCCCTATATAATTGGAGCAACTGTTCGGAAGAAAAAAATTCTCTCAATCTGAGCACTATTTCCAGCTTCTTTGAAGCCGCCCTAGCAACCATTTGAATACGAGGTTTTCAAAAAAAAAGTTTATTGTTTATGTTCATATCGGGAATTTTTATGTTGCTCGCAGGGGAGGCAGGAGGCAGGAGGGCCGTCGAAGGGGATAGGAAAGTTGTTAGGAGTTTTTGAGAGGGGATTTAAAGAAGTTGAGTTTTAGAGAGTTGAATTTCAGAAGGTTGAGGCGCCCCACCCTGAAATCCCGTCCAGATCAGCAAGAGTAAAGTCAGAAAGCTGAAGACGAAAAGCAACACTAAAAGCAAACTGGGAAAAAATTTGAAATAAATGAAAGAAAGGAGAGTTGAGTCGTCCGTATAGGAATGAACAGAGATACAAGTGGATCTGAGAGGGTCGTTCATGAAAAATAAGAAAAAAATTGGAGATAAAACAAAACCCTGAGGAATACCACAAGTGACAGAAGGGGGGAAAAATTTCACTCAATCTAAAATTGGGGGTATGGAACGATCTCAGAGAAAACTAGATATAAATAAGGAAAGAAATGGAAGAAACTCAAAGGAAGAGAGATTAGAGAATAGTGACGCATCCCATACCCTATCAATGAGGGACAAGAGCTAACTTAGACTTACACTCCCTCAGAGCAGGGGGAGGAATGCCATCCTGCCTACAGTCTTTCTAACATTCCTAGTTTCTGATGATCCCATAAACCTAATCATGTGGAATCACAGGTGGAGAAATCCCTAATCCATAAGAGCAGAAGACTAATAATAATATAATCAGTAAGATAGGAAAGTATGTCACCAGTAGACCTTGAATGTAGAAAACGATTCTGATGATCAAAATGATGAGAATGAGACTCCTGATAATCCCTGAAATAAAAGTTAATGAGAGTTTCAAAGATTTAAGACAGAACACTAGTGAAAGATATATGGCGTTATAGCTAGATAGGCCAGAACGGCAATCCTTCTTCGGGATCGGCTGAACATATGTATGTTTCCAGCATTGAAGTAAAGAATTAGTATTAAGGTAAAGAGAGTAGAATTCAACGACGACAATAGCTAGTTCAGACGTACACTCCCTCAGAGCACTGGGAGGAATGCTATTCTGCCTACAGTCTTTCTAACGTCATAGTTCTCATGATCCCATAAATCTGATCATGTGTAATTTCAGGTGGAGAAAAGGGACAACAAAGAGGAAAAGGAATAAGAGTAAGGGCTCCGGAATTGTTCAGAGTTGAATTGGACGTAAAAAGATGGCCGAAGACTTTTCTATTGGCGAATTAACTACAGATTTATCAGATCGAATAATAGGAGGAAAGTCATATTTACAAAGTTAGAGATGTTTTTTAGGAGGACAATTAAAGTAAGAGCATTTTTAAATGATTAACATTTACTGAAATAATATTCCTGCAATGATTTAGAGGTAGCTCAGACACACACACCCTCAGAACAAGGAGAGGAATTCTGTCCTTGCCACAGGCTTTTCCGACATTCATTTTTAACACACTTTGCTCAATTGTCTCGAGCTTGAATAGCACTAGAAAAAGCAGATTTAAATTAACCATCGAATTTGACGAAAGATTTATTCAGAAAATGAAAGAACCTGCTCTTTTTGTAAAGATTACATGTCAGACTTTCTAGGTAAAAACCATAGTCTTCAGAATCAAAGAAGTCGCTCCACTGATAGTTAGTGTAGACTCAATGTCAAGACCTCAATCAGAAGATCAGTTTAGGGCTGGATTGTTCTGTTGAAGGGAAAGCGTTAAAAGTAAGATAATAAATTGTGAATTGTGGGCAGATATACTAATATCCCATTAACCAATATTCAAATCGATCAGGAATATATATATATATATATATATATATATATATATATATATATATATATATATATATATATATATATATATATATATATATATATATATATATATATAGATATAGAGAGAGAGAGAGAGAGAGAGAGAGAGAAGAGAGAGAGAGAGAGAGAGAGAGAGAGAGAGAGAGAGAGAGAGAGAGAGAGAGAGAGAGAGAGAGAGAGAGAGAGAGAGAGAGAGAGAGAGAGAGAGAGAGAGAGAGAGAGAGAGAGAGAGAAGAGAAGAGAGAGAGAGAGAGAGAGAGAGAGAGAGAGAGAGAGAGAGAGAGAGAGAGAGAGAGAGAGAGAGAGAGAGAGAGAGAGAGAGAGAGAGTAACGTTTGGTCCATTTTAGAAGAGGATCTTCTCAAACGGTTTTGAAAACTTTCTCTTCGATAGCTCCAACTTTTCAATTTTACAGTTTTAGTGATTTTAATTAAAATCATTTTGGCTTTTTCTAGAATATGAATAGATAGTTTTCTTTAATAATATATTTAATATTATTTTGTCTCCACCAGAGTTGGGGGAATATCGAATCCTGGTCGTTAAACGTTGACATGTCCCGATAGACAGACAGCAAATTAAATAAAGGTGTGTATGTTCCAGACTTTCCCAGTAAAGTTCATGTAAAATTGAGCATAGCGGTTAAGTCTGGGGTCAGAGATTTGGACAGAGAAAGGATGAGACTGTGTAGAAAGGCGTGTCTCACGGGCCCATCTTAATGGAGAAGGTATGCGAAGTGAGATTTCAGAAGAGCAGTGTCCTTTGTAATAACGAAAGTATAGAGAGAGTGACACAAAAATTCGACGGGCAAAGGAAGACTGAATTGAATTAGTTTTGAGGAAAAGTTGATAAGACGGAAAGCCCTTGATTCCACTTTGCTAAGGAGTGCTGTATGAGTGCAACCACCCGAGATGCGTGAGGCTTACTCCATACAAGGGCGAACAATATCTCTATAAAGAGAAAGCAACTGTGGTGGAGTGAAAAAACTCTGAAGGCGCCTCAGAAAACTCAACATCTTAGAAGCTTTGTTTAGAAAGAGAAGAAAGATCACAAGAGAAAGAGGCATCAAGAATATAGAGGACAATTGAAGGTTTGAGTTGTGTGTTTTCCAAGAAGATGTCATAGTTGCTTCTAAGGTATGTGTCAAGTAAAAAGAGAGTGGAACTGAGTATTTGAGGCATTGAAAACTACCATGTTTTCTCTTCCCCAGTAAGAAATACAAGGAAGATAAGAGGTTAGTTGCTCCAAGGCTACCATTCTAGCGTCAATTAACTGCTGCTGGGAAGGACGTCTTTCAAACTGAAAGGAGTCATGAAATGTGAAATCATCAGCATAGGAGTGTATAGGTGATGAAGTAATGAAGAGAAGGTCATTTATAAAAAGTAGGAAAAGTGTTAGGGATACTACAGAACTCAGAGGAATGACAATATTATTAGATTTAAATAATGAGTTGTGACCGTCTACCAAAGCTGTTACAGAACGACCAGAATGGAAATCGGAGAGAATACCACAGAGAGAAGGACAGATTGCGAAAGAGGGAAGTTTAGAAATCAAAGCTTTGTGCCAGACTCTATCGAAGGATTTCGATATGTCTACCACCACAGCGAAGGATTTACCGAAATGATTAAGAGCGGAGAACCAAGAGTCGGAAAGAAGGGAAAGAAGAGTGTTCTTTACGAAAGCCATACTGGCGATCAGAGATAAGATTAAAAGAATTAAAGAGTTTTCAAATCTTCCTGTTTTGGAAAGAGTCGAAAACTTTAGAAAGAACGGAGGTTAAAGAAATGGAACGATAATTAGAGGGTTGAGAGGGGTCCCCCTTCTTTGGCGCAGGCCGAATGAACACACGTTTCCATCAAGAAGTGAAAATTGAAGTAGAAAGACAGAAGAAATAGTTTACCAAGGCAGGGTGCAAGCTCAGAAGCACGAGTTTTGAGAACTATAGGATGGATATCGTTAGTATCTTACGTCTTGATTATTATTAAGCAGAAATGACATCTTTAGAAGAAATTACAATTTTAGTCATGAATAAGTTTGAGGGGGTTGAAGGGGGAGGAATAACTCCAGAATCCTCTAAAGTTGAATTGAGGGAAAAAGTTTGAACGAAGAGTTCAGCTTTTGTGAAAGGTAAAACGGAAGGTGTGCCGTCATAAGATACAAGATGGGGTAAAGAAGAAGAAATTTAGAGTTGGCATGTTTTGCAAAATGCCAGAAAGGGAATGAAGAAGAGGAACCAGAAAGATTATTGCATTTTCTGCGGATGAAAGATTTTTGGTGTTGCGGAAAATTGATTTGACACTATTCCGTGATAAAAAATAAGTTTCCTGAGTTTCTGAAGTTTCAAGACGAAAGCAATCCATAAAGGCAGCATCGCTGCCGCAAATATTGCGAGAACAAGCAGAGTAAACCAAGATTGTTAGGCTTAGAAGATGGGAAAGAATACGGAATGTACGCCTCCATGCTAGAGAGAATCACCTCGGTAGTGCACTCTGCACACTCAGAGGATTCTTAACACGGAAGCATGAATCTTTCCACTAGGAATCGAAGAAGAATGACAGCATTTCCAACCAGCTTGCTGTATCGAATGATACAAAAATTTCCTCCCACAATTAGGGAGTTTTTCTCGAAGAAAACTTGAAAAAATAGAAGAAGATACAGAGATGAGAAGGTTATTGAAGGAATCCAGAGGTGAATAAAGTTTGACAGTATAAGGAGAAGGATTAGAAGTTAGAAAAAGGTTTATAATGTTGGGTTCATCTCCAAGGTGATCAGGGATTCTAGCACACGAGAACAAGCAACATTATTGTACACGTATACACAACAACAGCCTTTGACTGAAAATTGAGGATTGAGACAGTATGTGGCAACAGAGTAAGGTTTGTAGTCAGAACGCTCAAGTACCTGAGTTCCGGTCAAGAACAAAAGGCGAGTTCTAGAAGAAGAATGGTTATGTCAACAAAGTGAAAATTGGATTGAAAACCGCGAATGTTGCAGATATTAATGGGAAAAGTAGACTGTGAATCAGGGCAAGGTGGTTGCAAAGTCCTGGTGGCGTCAACCCTATCTTAAGATGCCACCAACTATCAAGTGGTAATGGGGGAAAGGGTGGATGAGAGACTATTATAGGGAGCTGCCCCTCGGTTCTTCTCCGAATCTACTGCTGTGGATGCCATATTTTATTATTATTATTATTATTATTATTATTATTATTATTATTATTATTATTATTATTATTATTATTATTATTATTATTATTATTATTATTTTAAAAACAGGATGTTTTGTGTGCGAAAGGAGAGCCTACTCCTTGTAGAAGAATGTGGAGATGAGCGCAAAAAAGTGCTCTCCATTGGTCACAGGAATGAAATGGGAAGTACCTTTACAACCCATAAGCCTGCTTTGGGGTAACTTGATAGCCTCTAGAGCGCTATATCCCTCCCCTATATATATATATATATATATATATATATATATATATATATATATATATATATATATATATATATATATATATATATATATATATATATATATATATATATATATATATATATATATCAAATCTTTTAAAATCCACGAACTGCTAGTGGATCAAAACATTTTGAATTTTCAAGTCTGCTATACTGGGAATCCACCATCGACCTCTTGAATGGTAAGCAAGAGCTTTACTAACCGAGCCAAGACAGTACAAAAAGAGGAGCCGCGTCGGGAAGTCTCGAGAGGTCGATGGTTCGATTCCCAGTACAGCAGATTTGAAAATTCAAAATATTTTGATCCACGAGCAGTTAGTGGATATTAAAAGATTTGATAAATATAATATATATATATATATATATATATATATATATATATATATATATATATATATATATATATATATATATATATATATATATATATATATATATATATATATATATATATAGAGGTGGACCGGATAGTAATTTTTTATTATCCGCGGATGCGGATGCGGTTGCGGATATTCAATTGCGGATATCCGCAGATGCGGATGCGGATGCGGATAGTTTAATTTTTTAAGAGTTTTTGCCATAGATTCTTGGAATTTTAAATATAATATCCAGAATCTATGTCACCAGGGTGTGGGACGGGGACCCAACTCTTGAACACCCCACCAACCTCTTTCCCCAACCTTAACCCATTTGGAAAAAGGTTATATATATATATATATATATATATATATATATATATATATATATATATATATATATATATATATATATATATATATATATATATATAGCCAGTAATTCAGTATTACCTTCACACTTCACAGTTTCACATATTCCATTTGAAGTTAATAATTGGTAAGTTATTTTTTAGAAATAAAAGCTTTTGGGCTCTTTCATGTGAAAGTTTGGTTCGCTTTTCGTCGTAAATGAGGCCTGCTCCACTGAAAAGTCGCTCACTAGCAACACAAGTTGAAGGACATGCTAAATAAGTCCTTGCCAGCTCAGCAAGAAAAGGGAAACTTTTGTAATTATCTCTCCACCAAACCAGTTGGTCTTTATCTGCCTCCAAACGTGGGAGTTTCAGATAATTTTCAATAATTGATATTGTATCCTTTGACACTTCAGACTGTGATTCTTCATCACTGCTGGAAGCTAGATTTTTCATTGATTTAGCAATGCTTAAGCTAACAGATTGTTTCTTTTGTATCTGAGAGTTTTTGCTTTTTCTTGAAAGGCGTTATTTTATCTGTTTCTATCATCTCATCGCATAAGCATCCTAATTTGATTTTAACATTCTGAGAAACAAGTGGTTTAAAAAATTTTTTTTGTACCTAGGATCTGAAAAGGTTGCAATTGTATAAGCGTCATGATTTTCCAGGTTTTCAAATCTGTCGTTCATCTCCTTCATTAATGTTTCAGTCATCCTTGAAACTCCCTTAGACTTAATAACATTTGTTAACCCAACTTTCAATGTTGAAACATGTGGGATCACATCTGACAAACATGATTCAGCTGAACTTATAGTATTTGTTAATTCTTCAAATAATATAGTAATTTTTTACTATCCGCGGATGTGGAAGCGGTTGCGGATATCTAACTGCGGATATCCGCGGATGCGGATATTGGAAAAAGGATGCGGATATCCGCAGTTGCGGATGCGGATGCGGATATCCGGTCCACCTCTAATATATATATATATATATATATATATATATATATATATATATATATATAATATATATATATATATATATATATATATATATATATATATATATATATATATATATATATATTGGTCTGTGATAGAACCTTGACCTCGTTACTCCGTGTCAGAGTGCATTTGGGAGGGGCCCGTTTGGGAGTCTGCTTGATAAGTATTTCTTAAGGCTTACCAACGCGGTTCCTCTTTTGTACTGTCATAGCTCGGTTAGTATCGATCTTGCTTACCATCTAGGTAGTCGATGTTCCATAGTAGAATGAAAATTATATCGGCTTTTTTTATATTTGTAATTATTTGCAATAATATCAGGAATGATATATCGATTATAGGAACGATATTTCGATTATTACGATATTTCGATTATTGCTGCCGGTTATGATATATCGTGATAAGCATTATTAGATTGGAAACTTCTTGTACTAACACGTGAAACGCTGCTGTGAATACTGTAAAATTCTTTGTGAAATATATTAAATAAAAATAAAAGAATATCAAACAAGAGTATTCAAAACCCCAACTATTTAAAATTAACATAAATAAAGAGAAAATAAACCAAATAAGGAAAGAATTACTTTTTTATATAACAACTAGACGTAGGCCTAGAAGAAGCGAAACCAATATCCCTTTATATATATATATATATATATATATATATATATATATATATATATATATATATATATATATATATATATATATATATATATATATATAGTGTGTGTGTGTGTGTGTGTGTGTGTGTGTGTGTGTGTGTGTATGCATGTTTCTGGATACAAATTGCAGTTAAATTTTCATCTTCGTGCATTGCAGTATTTACTGAAAATCAGCTTGTTAAAACGCAACAACATAAATTTGTGAAAAAGCTCTTTTAATCTTATTTCATATTTTAACTTCTACTTTGTTTAATATTCAAAGGAATTGGGCTTTTTTTTTAATTTAATATATATAAATATATATATTATATATATTATATATATATATATATATATATATATATATATATATATATATATATATATATGTGTGTGTGTGTGTGTGTGTGTGTGTGTGTGTGTGTGTGTGTGTGTGTGTGTGTGTGTGGGAGGACTTAGCGTCCAGTGAAACGATGAAATTACCCCTCAATAAGTATATGGAGTGCTACGGTGTGTGAAACATCTCTATACACTTTGATGTTCAACGGTTCTTCTCTTGTTTCCTCATTCCCAAACCTTCCAATACAGGAGTGTCTATAGGCTCTTCCTCAAGCACACCTTTTCACGTACCACATCCGCAATCACACCCTCGGAAATCTTTAATAATTTTAATACAATGGCACATATATTCATAGCTTTGGAGAATCCAAATTGGACAATTTCTAATTCTGGCCCTTTATCCATCACTAGGGAGCTGGCAATTTCTTATGAGAGAGATGGCGCAGCCAAGATTACTTTTGACATGCCTTGGTACAAGTCCTCTTTCATCTCTCTTCAATAATTTCTATAAAATTCTGGATTTTATTTCAATTACCCCTTTATTGAATACCCCTCTCTTCTAGACCTCATATTCTTAATTGGAACTAAAGTGTTTGGGTGCTCCAATAGGAAACCCAAAAGAGTTCTCTTCTGTTGTCAATTTTCTCAATTTTAAACAAGTGTTTC
>SEYY01003552.1:62500-75000 GCA_009176605.1 Armadillidium nasatum
AATATTATTAAAGATTTTATATAAAATATAATAAATTAAATTACTCCAATTTACAAAATAATATATATAATAGAAATAATTTTTATCTTTTTATTTAAATTAATATACAGTAATATATCCTATATATTAAACTTTAAATTGAAACCAATTACTTGCTTCTGTTCGATTATCAATTAATTATTAATTGATTTTTGTGATTACATTAGTGGTAATTAATGTTCTAATTAATGCCAATAATTGTAATTTGAGATTCAAAAGGCCTAATATGTTTAATGCAATAAACTCACATGTATATACATACGCACATATATTATGTCCGTTTACACATGAGTGCGTTGGCAAAATACGATAGAAAACAGTGATAGGTTAAAAATATTATGTACCTTTAAATATATATATATATATATATATATATATATATATATATATAATATATATATATATATATATATATATATATATATATATATATATATATATATATATATATATATATATATATATATATATATATATATATATATATATATATATATATATATATATATATATATATATATATATATATATATATATATATATATATATATATATATATATATATATTCTCTGGTTGATCAAAGGCCAGAGGCCTACCGACTTCCACCAGAGTTGAGGAAATACCGAGAATTTGGTCGTTAATGGCTGACATGTCCCGATACACACGACGACTAAAAGCCCGTTGCAATAGCGATAGTATAGAGAGAGCGACGCAACATTTCGACGTGCAGAAAGAAATTGGAGAAAGCAAGAGCAAAAAAGTTTATAAAACGAAAAGTCCTAGACTCCACCTTTTCGAGTAGAGCTGTATGAATGGAATCATTCCAGATATGCTGGGCGTATTCCATACAGGGACGAACAACATCCCTATAAAGGGCAAAGCAGCTGGGTTGGCGTAAAATCTCTCCAAGGAGTCTCTAAACACCCAACCTCATAGAATCTTGATTAGAAAGAGAAGCAATGTTTCTATACTCAATTTTCGTCCAAAGACTGATCTTGCCCATACGTGTAAAGCGATGTCGTCTGTTGTCGTGTATTTAATTTGAAGTCTTCTGAAATATCTACTTTATGGCTAAAGCTCTCTAGCAATTTTTAAAAAACTCACTTGTTCTGTCTATTTTTCACCTAATAATACTGACTATACAAATTTTTCGACTTTCTTAGTAAGAAGAAAAGAAAACTCATCCCTACATTCTGGAAAGATCTTGAGTAGGAGTAGGTTTTAAACTACAAAATAGAGCATTCTTTCCTCTTTTCCTTTTTATTAAAGTGATTTCTACGTTTACCACCGACAATGGCTTTCTTCAAGTTCTCTTGATCCAGCTGGTGAACTTGCTTACCATTTTCTATTCAGAACAACCTTGATCAGTTGGTGCAACCCTTACCCTCATATGTTACAGTCTTAGTGATCAACTCATAATAATTGATCTTTTCTTAACTTCCTTCTCCTTCCATTGTTAAACTCTTACCTCTTCTGGGTTCATCCGATCACCTTTTTATTTCTATCTTTTGTTTTAGTCTTTCGCAAGAAAAGCTCCCGGCTTCGGCAAAGAGACGTTTCTGGCCCTTCAATGCTGCTAACTGATCTAACTTGCTGTTGCACTTCTCTGATTTCCCATGAAATGATTACTGTTTTAATGGGAGGGGTCCCTCGGGATGTGCAAACCGCATAACAAAGGTTATTCTCTCCTGCATGAAGATGTACATTCCATATTGTTTCCTTTCAACTAAACTTAACAAACCTTGGTTTAACTCTGATTCTTCTTGTGCTATTCGCCGCAGGGATATTGCCTTTAGGAATTAATTTCGAACTCAAAATCTGGAAACTCATGCATCTTACATTTCATCCAGGAATCGACAAAATCTATTCTCCATACCACCAAAACCTCATTTCGTCGTCGAAATCGACAATAGAATAATTATTCTGGTTCCTTTGCCTCAAGCCTTTTTTGGCATTTCACAAAAAATTGTCAACTCTAATATTGCCTCTTTCTTTTTCTCTCTTCTAGCGAATTCTGACTGCACAACTACCGTTTTGCCTTCTTCAAAAGATGAACTATTTGCTCAAACTTTTGTCTTTAATTCAGTCTTAAACGATTCCAGAGCTATTTCTGTTCCTTCAGCCCCATCCAACTCATTAATTGAAATTTCTTCTAAAGATGTCATTTCTGGCCTCTCTAAGCTTAACACTAAGAAGTCTTATGATTCCGATATTTTCGCCTGCGTTTCTCAAAACTTGTGCTTCTAAGCTTGCATCCTGCCTTGGTAAACAATTTCGGCTCTGTCTTTCTAATTTAACCTTCCCTTCTTCCTTGAAATATGCGCTCATTGAGCCTGCTAGAGATAGAGGGTCAAGAGAGTTAGAAAGTAGGGGACAATATATTAATCTTTTAGCTTTTAACTCAACCATATTTAGTAGAGAGGAGGAGACGGAGCCCCCCTCAAATGTGAGAAAAGTACTACATATAAGGACGAATAAGAACCTTATATATTTGGAGCAACTGCTCAGAAGAAAAAAATTCTCTCAATCAGAACAGAACTCCCAGCTTCTTAGATGCTGCTTTAGCAACCATTGTGATATGTGGTTTCCAAGACAGTTTATTGTTTACGTTTAAACCAAGAATGTTAATGTTATTTACAGGTGAGACGGGAGAGCCATCGAAGAGGATAGGAAAGTTAGGAAGTGTTTTTGAGAGGGAGATGTCAAGAAGTTTAGTATTTAAAAGAGTTGAATTTAACAAGGTTGCTATGACCCCACCGGGAAATTCCATCCAGATCGGCAAGAATAGAATCGGAAAGTTGAAGACGAGAAGAAACTCTAGAAGCAAAAGTGGGAGCCGATTTGAAACGAGTAGAAGTATGTAGAGTTGAGTCATCAGCATAAGAGTAAAAAGAGTTAGAAATGCAGTTGAGAAGGTCGTTAATGAAAAGTAAGAATAGGGTTGGAGATAATATATATATATATATATATATATATATCCTCCGGTGGGGAAAGGCCAGAGGCCTATCAAACTAAACCGGAGTTGGGAAAGATCTATCCTGGTAGATGGTGGCCGACGTGTCCAGATATACGGCGTTTGAAAGTATGCAATTCAAAGGAAGTTGGAAAAACAGATAAAGGGAGTGTGTTTCAGATTTTACCAGTAGACTATATGCAAGATTGAGCATAGCAGTTAAGTCTGGGGTTGGAAAGTTGGACAGAGAAAGGATGAGACTGTGTAGAAAGTCGTGTCGCACGAGCTCTTCTCAATGGAGGAGGTATATGACGAGAGAGTTTTATACATATATATATATATATATATATATATATATATATATATATATATATATATATATATATATATATATATATATATATATATATATATATATATATATATATATATATATATATATATATATATATATATATATATATATATATATATATATATATATATATATATATATATATATATATATATATATATATATATATATATATATATATATATATATAATATATATGCGATAGTAAAGAGAGAGTGGCGCAACAATTCGACGGGCAGAAAGAGATTGAAGAGAGTTTGTAAGAGCGGGAGAGTTGATGAGACGAAATGCCCTACACTCCACCTTCTCTAGGAGAGCTGTATGTATAGAACCACCCCAGATGTGTGGGGCTAACAACACCCCTATACAGAGCAAGCAACTGGGGTGGCGTGAAGTAATTCTGAAGGCGCTTCAGAACACCCAACCTCTTAGAAGCTTGTTTAGAAAGAGAAGTAATGTGATCTTTCCAAGAAAGATCAAGAGAAAAAGAAACACCAAGAATATTAAGAACAGATGAAGGCTTGAGTTGTGTGTTTTCGAAGAATATATATATATATATATATATATATATATATATATATATATATATATATATATATATATATTATATATATATATATATATATATATATATATATATATATATATATATACGTTTTGTGTGTATGCATGTATGTTTGTTTGTATTGATGTAGGTGTATATGATGTTTGTGTGTCTAAAGGTGTTATCAGATGTCATGTGTGAATGCTAGTTTGTTTGTTTATTTGTTAAGTGAACAGTGATTATAACAAATTTATCTTTGCTCTCAGCGTGTCTCGGAGCAATCCTTATTCCATTATCGATGATTCCTTCCACGCCTCTTCCTACTTCTCTTCTGAATCGTCTCTTCCATCCATCTCTCTTTTCCAAAACCCTTCAGAGTATTACCATGCTAACATCCCCTCCTCCTCCCTCCCCCAAAACCCCTCATTCCAAAAGTGGGAGATGAGGACAGATTAGTTCTCCTAAAATCCAAAAACTACTTCATGAAATCAAGATGATGGGACTCCTTCCTTGTGTACCAATGCAAAAACCAAGCCACGCTTCACTTGTCCTGTACGCGCCGACCCGACAGAAGGAAAGGGTCAAGACACACACACACAAAAAAAAAAAAAAAAAAAAAAAAAGCGAAATTTTTGAGTGTATTTCTGTGTGTGAGTATAAAAGGCGAAGGAAAACTTTGATTCTTCCTGAAAGAGAAAGATAAATAAAAAGGAAGAAAAAAAAGGAAGATGGAGAAAATTAAGTAAAGAATAAAAGGAAAGGTTAATATGAAGAGAAAAAGATGCTAAGTGAAGACCTTTTTTTTTCAATAGAAAAGACCCATAGAAAACTTTCTTGCGTTGCTCATTTCTAAATTACTCTTTTAAATTAGAGAATGTTTATATATATATATATATATATATATATATATATATATATATATATATATATATATATATATATATATATATATATATATATATATATATATATATATATATATATATATATATATATATATATATATATATATATATATATATATATATTATATATATATATATATATATATATATATATATATATATATATATATATATATATATATATATATATATATATATATATATATATATATATATATATATATATATATATATATATATATATATATATATATATATATATATATATATATATATATATATATATATATATATATATATATATATATATATATATATATATATATATATATATATATATATATATATATATATATATATATATATATATATATATATATACAGCTATACATTGAACATCTAATAGTGGAGAAACATTTAAAAAAAAAAAAAAAAAAAAATTCTAAATAAATGGTCAACATTAAAAGCTTACAAATTTTCTGAAAAAATAAAGTAAAGAAAGATATTAATTAAGTATCTAAGAAGTACAATGTATTTTTTTTAAAAGATCACAAGGTATTCCGATAATAATAAGTATATTGTGTTTTCAAGCATTATCTAATAAATTTGAGACAATCATACTGTTTAATTTTACTGCTGATCAAAATACACACGCACTCACGCACACCCACAACCACACCACACCCACACCCACACCCACACCCATACACACACACACACACACACATATATATATATATATATATATATATATATATATATATATATATATATATATATATATATATATATATATATATATATATATATATATATATATATATATATATATATATATATATATATATATATATATATATATATATATATATATATATATATATATATATATATATATATATATATATATATATATATATATATATATATATATATATATATATATATATATATATATATATATATATATATATATATATATATATATATATATATATATATATATATATATATATATATGGAGAAACAGGCAGAAAGACAGTCAAGGAGGCATTGTTAATTAATTTAAAAAAAAACAAAGATTAAGGTATTGCTTTTCAATACACCCACCTTCAGAATTAATACAGTTTTGAATACGGTGTTTATATCTTCTAGTCCGTCACTGAAGAATTCTGCGCAATCACCATTTTTGACAGCAATTTTGCCTTCAACTATTGACTGGAAACTTGCTCCCCTTAAATGCTCTTTAAGTTTGGAGAACAAAATAGGTCAGATGAACCCAATGAAAAAACTGAAAAAAAATCAGATTATGATTTTCGAAGATATCCGTAAAGTGGTCCACATCATCCTCGAAGAATGCGCCGGAGCATTATCAAAGTAGAGCAGAATCCCTAGATGCAACTTATAAGTCTTTTCCTTAACAATAAAGTATTCATTTTTCTCAGAAAATCAACAGAATAAACAGCAGTATTCTTCCGTTGTCCCTTCAGAATGCAAATCAAGATTACTCAGTTGGTAACTCTAAACCATTACCATCATTACCTCCATTGCCAACCTCTCCGACTTGAATTTGAAGCAAGTCAAAAGTCCCTTGAAAGACACTTCTTTGATTGGATCTTTCTTTCTAGGCACCCCCGAAAGTGCTATCCTTACTACTGATGATTATATGTCTCATATCCTTTAATCGTCTATTATATAAAATCTCATTGTCGGAGTCACTAATGGTCAGAATTTTTGAAGCAACATACTTCTGATATTATCTGTACTACAAACTGAAGTTGAGAAAACCTGCTTTCAATGTTTCAAAACTATTTTCCTTCGTTTTTCTATTCGACAGTTTTCCACAAAATTGTAACATTTGAAAAAAGCAAAACTCTAACCAATTTATGTACTTAATGTTCTTGGGGTTCGCTTTCGCATGGTATTTTTTGGAAATATTAATTGTGTCCTCACTAAACAATTCCTTAATAGGATGGGTGTTGGAAGTCGAGTTCGAAATTTCTTCTTCAAACCTCAGCTGTCATTTTTTATAAGGGTGTCAATCTTTCCAATAAAGAGTATGTTTAACATCTGCAGCAACGTTTCACTCACGCAGCTCTTCTTGAAATGGTGGAATCAAGAGCTTTTGTCTATTTAGGTTTCAGTGACCTCTACCAGTCTCTGTTTGACAGTTCAACTCATATATCAATCGCTAGTACAATGAATACTTTTTTTCTGAACGTTAAAGTTGCATACTTCTTCCATTGGGAAGGACTCATGTGTCACGTGTTTCTACACATTCTCATACTATCTTTGTTTAAATGTCTGCCACATACTTGACCACTATATTCATTTTACATGAACTCAATTGATAAAGAGTGGAAACTCTTCTTTTTGCATTTTCTCCAATTTCTTTGGCTTACACAATTTCAAATTCGATTATGATTTTTTAATTTGGAGTTTACCCAACTCTGGTGAGTTGTGTGTTGCCACCCCCAGCCCCGACTTTACCCACCAAAGGGGTCCAAAATCTTATTAAATCATTATGAACGGAATTTTAATCGTATCTTTATTATAAACTTTTCTTAATAAGGAAAGTAGAAATTAATTTGTTCGTTATTTTTTCTTAAATGACGTTGATAAATTATCGCTTAAAAAGGATAAAAAAATAATTTTACTTTTAAAAATTACGTATTTCGGATTATATTTTAATTATTTACTTCTAATTTTGTTTATCAGAATAAAAAAAAGTTTCCTAAAATTAAAACCGAATTAAATAAATCTTTACCATTTTGAATAGGTCTGCATGACGATCAAAACAAAAATGAAATTAGTTTTACGCATCGTCAAAAATTAAAAATATTAAATTAAATTTACAGATGATAATCGTTGCATATGCAGCAAATGGACCTCTATGTATTTTCATTTGAAGAGAAAACCCGAGGTCCTAATATCATATCGCATAGACTCCAATTAGAGGAGCGAAATTCTTCTTATTTTTTTTTTTGTTCACCAATTTGAAATGTAGAAAATGTTTCGTTTTTTTTTTTTCGTTTCGTTTTTTTTTTTCTCAAGCAAAACTCGTTTACTTTCGCTACATATGTTTATTCAAGATATAAAAGAAAGACAATCTTCCCCACGAAAATATATCATTGCATCATTGAAATGGATGAAAATGCGGAGAAATAGCAATATATATATATATATATATATATATATATATATATATATATATATATATATATATATATATATATATATATATATATATATATATATATATATATATATATATATATATATATATATATATATATATATATATATATATATATATATATATATATATATATATATATATATATATATATATATATATATATATATATATATATATATATATATATATATATATATATATATATATATATATATATATAGGTGGACCGGATAGTAATTTTTTACTATCCGCGGATGCGGATGCGGTTGCGGATATTCAATTGCGGATATCCGCAGATGCGGATGCGGATGCGGATAGTTTAAATTTTTTAAGAGTTTTTGCCATAGATTCTTGGAATTTTAAATATAATATCCAGAATCTATGCTACCAGGGTGTGGGACGGGGACCCAACTCTTGAACACTCCACCAACCTCTTTCCCCAACCTCCACCCATTTGGAAAAAGGTTATATATATATATATATATATATATATATATATATATATATATATATATATATATATATATATATATATATATATATATATATATATATATATATATATATATATAGCCAGTAATTCAGTATTACTTTCACACTTCACAGTTTCACATATTCCATTTGAAGTTAATAATTGGTAAGTAATTTTTTAGAAAAAATAGCTTTTGGGCTCTTTCAGGTGAAAGTTTGGTTCACTTTTCGCCGTAAATGAGTCCTGCTCCACTGAAAAGACGCTCACTAGCAACACTAGTTGAAGGACATGCTAAATAAGTCCTTACCAGCTCAGCAAGAAAAGGGAAACTTTTGCAATTATCTTTCCACCAAACCAGTTGGTCTTTATCTGCCTCCAAACGTGGGAGTTTCAGATAATTTTCAATAATCGATATTGTATCCTTTGACACTTCTGACTGTGATTCTTCATCGCTGCTGGAAGCTAGAAGATCTTTCATTGATTTCGCAATGCTTAAGCTAACAGAGTTTGTTTCTTTTGTATCTGAGAGCTTTTGCTTTTTCTTGAAAGGCGTTATTTTAGCTGTTTCTATCGTCTCATCGGATAAGCATCCTAATTTGATTTTAACATTCTGAGAAACAAGTGGTTAAAAAATTTTGTTTTGTACCTGGGATCTAAAAAGGATGCAATTGTATAAGCATCATCATTTTCCAGGTTTTCAAATCTGTCGTTCATCTCCTTCATTAATGTTTCAGTCATCCTTGAAACTCCCTTAGACTTAATAACATTTGTTAACACAACTTTCAATGTTGAAACAAGTGGTATCACATCTGACAAACATGATTCAGCTGAACTTATAGTCTTTGTTAATTCTTCAAAAGGCTTAAGGATATTAATACAATTATTTAAAATGTCACTTTCGTCAGCTGTTAGAGGCTTTATTTTTGTGCTGCTTGAAGCATAAAGGCAAATGGCCTCATTAATTTCACTCATCCTCTCAAGTATATGCAAACTACTATTCCAGCGTGTTTGAATATCTTGCATGACAGAAAGTGGACGAACATTTAATCTTGTTTGTATTTTCTTCAGCTCATTTTGGGCTACAAATGAGTGATTGAAATGCGTAGCGTAATTAACCTACATTTGGTTATTAAATCGGATACACATTTTTGACTCATAATGGAATTTTTAACTACTATCTGAGTTTGGTGTGCAAAGCAATCTACATTTTTCACTCTTGCCAGAGGAAGTGCTTTTTTTATATTTGTGCCCGAATCCCTGACTACGCAGTGCACTTCATTTAATGAAATCTTCCATTTAGTCAGCAGCTTTTCAAATACAGTTTCAAGATAGTCGCCTGTATGGCGCTCAGAAAGAGGTTCTGCATTCAATACAAAGTTTTGCCTTTGAAAGTTTTTATCGATTGCATGATACGTGAGGGATAAAAGAGAAACTCCAGATGTGCTGTCAGACCATTCATCAATTGTAAATGATCCATTGCATGTATTAATTAGGGATGATACAGTTGATTCTATTTTACTTGCTACCGACGAATACATTTCCTCACATATCAAGTCTCTGTAAAACTTTCTTTGTTTTAGCACAAACTGTGGTGAAGCTTCTTCCATCAATCTTTGAAAGCCTAAATCTTCTACATGAGTGAATGGCAAATCATCTAAAACTATCATTTCAGCAATTTTATTATCCATTGATTTTGATTTGCTATCATTTTTATCTCATTTTTTCATATTTAATAAACTTTTAATAATTGTTTGTTGTTTAGTTTTTCTTCAAAACTATCCGCGTATGCGGATGCGGTTGCGGATATCCAATTGCGGATATCCGCGGATGCGGATATTAGAAAAATGATGCGGATATCCGCAGTTGCGGATGCGGATGCGGATATCCGGTCCACCTCTAATATATATATATATATATATATATATATATATATATATATATATATAATATATATATATATATATATATATATATATTATATATATAATTATATATTATATATATATATATATATATATATATATATATATATATATATATATATATATATATATATATATAATATATATATATATATATATATATATATATATATATATATATATATATATATATATATATATATATATATATATATATATATATATATATATATATATATATATATATATATATATATATATATATATATATATATATATATATATATATATATATATATATATATATATATATATATATATATATATATATATATATATATATGGGAATTTCAAAGTGGACAGAATCCTCTTTTGATATCGGTATTTAAATTTATCAAAAGTCCATATCAAGAAAGTGACAAGTGAAAAAATTAAACAGCTGCAATAAATTTTGAAAATGATTTCTTGCAACCTGAATCCATTTTTTTCTTTCTTTTTTTTGCAGTTATCAATACCGCTCACGGGCAAAGCACTCTTCAAGAAGTGGGTGTTAAAATAATAAAAAAATAATAGTAGCTACGATTCCCACCTAATGCAAATTTCGTAGATGGGCACAGACGTGAGCTTTAAGGTACTTGAGATTAAATTCTGCATTAAATACAGAAGATTGAAGGGAATTCTGCAAAATGGAGGTAGCTGGAAAGAAGGAAGTACCCAAGTGGACAAGCCTGGAGTTGCTCATCTGGAGACAATGCATCCTTATGCTACGAGGACCCCGTAGAGGCGGAGGCATACGACTGGTCAGATTCCTCGAGCATTTGCAGCTTGTTGTGTCTATAGAAAAGGGATAAAGCACTAACGTCTCTTCGAAAAGATAAAGGATCAAGTGAATTTATAAGAGCTGAACACCTATTAAATCTTTTAACCTTTGATTCAACCCACTCAAAAGATGGGTTAAACCTCAGCAACCCCAAATATGTGAGCAGTACTTCATACAAGGGTGGATGAGGCCCTTCTATAATTTGAGTAATTGCGAAGAAGAAAAACAATTTCTCATCTTTAACAGACCTTTCAGCTTCTTTGATGTCACCTCAGTAGCCGTTGTGATAAAAGTTTCCAAGACATGTTTTTGCTTATGTGAAGGACAAGGATGTTTATATTGTAAACAGGAGAGATAGGAGAACCATCAGAGAAATTGAAGAGTTAGAAGGTGTCTTTGAGAAAAACATTTGAATTTGGTAAAGTTGAGACACCCCACTGGAATATTCTATTCAGTTAATATGAATCAGCAAGATTAAAAATTAAGAAGATAGGCAACTCTAAATACAAAAGAGGGAGCAGATTTGAAATTAGTATAAGAATGGATGGTCAATTCATCGGCATATGATTGGACAGGGTTAGATGATCAGTTAAGATCATTAATGAAATGTAGGAATAGAGTAGGAGTCATTACAGAACCGTAAGGAACACCACTATTTATAGGAAAGGAAGAAATCACCACATCAACAGTAGCCAAAGGGAAACAATTAGAAAGAAAACTAGGCATTGGTAAGCAAAGAGAAAGTGGAAACTCAAAGGAGGTAAGCATGGAAAGCAGCGATGCATGCCATGTGGGGTCAAATGTCTATAGATGTCATTTCTGCTCTCTCTGAGTTTAACTCTACTGATGGTATCCTTCCTATGGCTTCTCAAAACTTGTGCTTCTGAGCTTGTACCTTGCCTTGGTAAATTATCTCGTCTATGTCTTTCTACTTTAACCTTCACATTTTGCTTGAAACGTGAGCTCATTCAGCCTGTGCCGAAGAAGAGAGATCACTCTCTACCCTCTAACTATTGTTCCATTTCTTTGACCTCCGTTCTTTCTAAAGTTTTCTAATCCTATCCTTAGAAGAAAGTTTTGGAAAGCATCTCAATTCTTCAAATCTTATCTCTGATCGCCAGTATAGCTTTAGTAATGAACGCTCTACTGGTAATCTTTTTTCCATACTCTCTGACTCTTGATTCTTCGCTCTTCGGTATTTTGGTCAATCTTTTGATATCGTGCTGGACATATCGAAGGTGTTTGGTTGAGTTTGGTACAAAGTTTGATTTCTAAACTTACTTCTTTCGG
>SEYY01003552.1:80000-109645 GCA_009176605.1 Armadillidium nasatum
ATATATATATATAATTATAAAATAAAATTTATAAAGTAAAGTAAATAAAGTAAAGAATTGTATTATACATTCATCTAGAATCTAGATAAACTCTTTATTCTTTATTATAATTTTATTCTCAATAGATTCTAAAATGTCTAGAAGAAAGAATATCTAGTAAGATTGCATCTAAAGATTCAAAATAAATAAACTAAATAAAACTGATTTATCTTTATTATAAAGATAAACTAATTAGTCTTTACTTTAAATCTTTATTTAGATTTTCTTGTTATTAGATGTTCATTAGAGAAAGCGTCTTATATGTGTTGACATTTATATGGGAACGAAATTTTAAAAAGTTTTCCCACATTTCCGAAAAGCATTTTTATTTTTGCGTCTGAAAAATCACTAAATTTTGATACATTTTATTGTACATGTTTTATTGTGTACCAAATAAACATTATTCTTTTTTTTTTATTTATTTCCCTATTAGTCGTAGATGCAAGAGAGAATTTTTAATCTTCGTTTTAATGTATAAAACTCATTTGAATCAGTGTTGCCAAAATAGTTTCTTTTAAGCAAAAAATATAAATATGAAAATCGTACACTTAGGCAATCCTCATTTTTCTTTTTGTATGGGACTAATATTAAAAGTAGCTTAAGTAGGCTAAGAGTTTTATTTTGTACGGAACTATGATTGAGTATAGTTGCGGTAGGCTAAGAGTTTTATATTGATATTGTTAAACAGAGTAGTTGACGTAGTAGGATTTATTTTGCTAGTCTGAAGTGATGATTTATGTATGGGAAAAATTAGAACTCGGATAAACCCATATTTAAATTAATATAGAATTTAAAAATTAAAATCAAAATATCTAAAGTTTTGTGTATAGTTACGTGAAATCTTTAAAATATTTTGAAGACAACTTGTTTCAAACGATTTAATATAGAAGAGAGAAAATAATAATTTTTAGACATTTTAGCAAAATCTAATTTTGAGTATTAATATTAATGGTATTTTGGTTAACCCAAATATTTACATAATTATTTTACAAATTAAATCTTTAAACTCGAAATGGATTAAATCAAACAATATAGGAAAATTATGATTTAATTCAGTTATTCCTTCGTTACATATTTTATGGGTCAAAATAAATGTAACATAAAAAAGGAAACGAACAATTCAAACTTAAATATTATAGTTTACTCGTGCTTAGGTAGTAAAATTGGTCTGTTTCGTAAAATATGTCTAACTAAAGCAGCATATATATATATATATATATATATATATATATATATATATATATATATATATATATATATATATATATATATATATATATATATATATATATATATATATATATATATGAACCAACCGGGGCCTCCGTCCCGGCCCCGCAAACCCCTGCCATTTTTACTGAATCCTGCCCCGGCCCCTGCTAAAAATCAGAAAATAGGGGTTTGCCTGTCGGGGTTAAGTCAAATTATACTTAAGGGAACAGTCCAATTTCAAAAAAAAAAAAAAAAAAAATTCAGCCGATTCTCTTGAAGTTTTCAGTGTATATAGCTTTTTTCCCGGTGAAAAAAAGTCCATTTCTAGCTTTTTTCTTAGTCTATAACTGGGAAAAAGGTTTTTCCTTCTTTTTTTTTTAACCTTTTTCAAATGAATGACGGGGCCAAACTACTTTTCAGAATGACCTGAAATTTAGACTATATATTTAAAATTTAAACGCTTTTAACACTTTTGTTCCTAGAATTATTAAAAAAAATGTTAAGCCCAAAACTGACCAACTATTGACATTTTTCCTTTTAATTCAGCTTTTCGGACAAGTTTTTTTTTAAAAAAACTACAACTCTAACATTTCTTATTTTTGGTGAGTGCATAGAGGAGGGATAGGCCTACAAATTGATTTCTTTACTTTTATTCGATGTGTTTCGTTGGTTTAGAGATATAGACTCTCAAAAAAGGTAAATTTTTGACCAAATTTCAAAAATTCCCAAAGTTTGAGAGGCTATATCTCGCTTCAAATAAATAACATTTAATAATGCACTAAATAAAAGTTGTAGCCCTCTTCCTCCTCTAAACAATATCCAAAAATAAAAAAATTAATAGGTAGTATTTTTTTTTTAAATAATTTTTTTCTCCGGAAGGGTAAGATTTTTGCAATTTTTTTTTCAAGTAGTTATAACTTTTTTTTTCTAGATGTGATTTCAAACATCTGTTCCCAATAATGCATGAAATTGGGGCTAAGATTTTCAGTTAAATTTTCAGCTTATGTGGATCAGTGGTTTGACCCAGATATTCATTTCTTTTCAACTTTGGGTCCAAATAACTTTCAAACCGTTATAGGCTCAGAAAAATGCTCGAAATCAACTCAGAACTTCGGGAAAAAATGCATATACCCTGAAAATTTCAGCTCAATCATTCAAATAATAATAAATTTTTTTCAAACAAAATATAAGAAAATTAAGATTTGTTTTCTTGTTTTTTTCAATATTTTTTCCTTTTTTTTTTCTTTGATCGCTCCTTTTCTGCTAGTGAACGTTCATCTTTGTGTTTTGATTTTTAAATGCCCTCATAAAGATTTAGTTGAAATTTTTTTACTTTGGGCACCCGTAGGTCCTCTTCTAATATCCTAACTGTTACATTTAGCTATTTCAAGCCTATCTTGAAACATTGTAAAGTACTTCCATCCTGCTGTAGGTGATCTTTTAGCCATATTGACTGAAAATATAAACAAATTAATAATTTTGGAATAATGTAGCTAATGATACAAGTTTGATACATAGCAATAAAATAACAATGATATGTATAAATACAGGTAATTTCATATCTTACATTTTTTCAAACTTTACCTTAGGGTGTAAAATAGGTAAACCTGTTGAATCTATTGTGAATAAAAACTTTTATTATACAAAATCTGTAATTTTCTGAAATGTTTTCGGAGAAAATGCATATAATCATTAATTTAAGTGAATGTTGGCTATTCTACTCCTTCCATATAATTAAATAAATCTTAATTAAATTTATATCTAATTTTCTTACCATAAAATTTCATTGCTTTTGACCTCTTTACAAATTTTAGGTAACCCCGGCCAAAACCACAGCCCCGGCAAAATTCCAGCCCCGGCAAAATTCCAGCCCCAGACGGTTCATATATATATATATATATATATATATATATATATATATATATATATATATATATATATATATATATATATATATATATATATATATATATATATATATATATATATATATATATATATATATATATATATATATATATATATATATATATATATATATATATATATATATATATATATATATATATAATCAGGGACAGGTCGTGACGTGGTTGCATGTTTGCACAGCCACAACTATATGCAACTAGCTAGTGTGCAATTGTTATTTATTACTTTTTATTTCTTAATTTTTTTAATGGGATTAAATATTTAATAAATTGCATTTTTATATAAGAACACTCCATTGAAGCGTTATTTGACTTGAAAAAAAACGAAATACATTTTTTATTAGTTATTCGAAAAGAAGAAAATACTGTGTGGTTGCAAAAATTCGATTTAGCGACGTTGAAAAAAGAACAGTGATAGGACTTTGAAAAACCCTAAAAGATATTAGCTTCCTTAAGTATGAAATAAAATACTTGGACAGTTATAGAATGAAATTATGAAGAAAGACTTTTCACACGATGGAAGAAGTATACGGCTGGAAAGGTCGTAAAAGTTTTGTTCTCTATACTAGCGATAGTAGAGAGAGAACGACACAACAATTCGACAAAGAGAGAAAGTCATGAGAGAGTTATTGAGAGCGAAACAGTTTGAAAGTTTGTTTTCGAAGACGTTATAGTTGTGTGGAAAGTTATTTTTAATAGAAAGGTGGAGAAACTGAATTTATAAGACATTGAAAACAACCACGTTTTCTCTCCTCAAATTAGAAAAACGAGAAAGGTTAGAGGTTGGCAACTCTAGGGCCACCCTCATGGCGCTAATTAATTCCTGTTGGTTGAGATGCCTTTCAAAAGGAATGCAATAATGCAGGGTGAAGTCTTTGACATTGGAATTGAAAAGTGACGAAGAAATAGAGAGATCAGTAATAAAAAGTAGAAAAAATTTGAAGATAGAACAGATCCCTAAAGAATGCCAACTTTTATAGATTTAAAAATGAAGGGTAGCCGGCTGCAACTACACCACAATTATATTGGTAACACCTGTTATCCTAATCTACCAAATATTATATTACCATTATCTTATTACTGCATCTCCCCATTTTAAAATGAAGAAAGGCAGATTCATTTTTTATGTTATCTTTGCTCATATCATTATTAAATTAGGATACCCAAATCTTTTACTTAAATTATTTTAATACATTTAAATTTATATAAATCTAGTTTAAATATTTATAAAATAATTTTTCTATGTTTTTCAGTTTTGTGCATTTTTATTAATTTTGAATATCATCAATAAGATATGGTAAAAATATTTGAGCATATTAAGTATGATTTAAGTCAAAATTTAGTGAAATACGATTTTGATTTACTTCGAAATTTGCTCTTCCACAATTTCGGTTCTTCTGAAAATATTGCTCACATTGATTATAATGAAGGGCTTTCCCCACTCTTCTGCAGTGAAGATCTCTCACTCTACTATCATTCATTAGTATTGACTATTTCTCATATTTATAAGGATTCGGAAATAGTCGAAACAATCAAGAAAACGATCGATTCTCTCGAAGATCCCAACAACCTTACTAATAACGATATTTTAGAAATGAAAGAGATAGAATCAAAAGCGATGAAGAAGTTCAAAGAATATTGTGAGTCAAAATCTCTCTATATAGATAAGAAAAGATATAAATTTCAAATCCGTAATGTGTTAATACAAATATCTGACTTCCTTATGAAAGGCGTTCTCTGCAATTCAGTACATGTTAATATATATCTTAGGAATTTAATATTTACAAATCAAGGAACGATCAACATGAAAAAAACAATTCTTCGCATTTTAAAAGAACCGTGTCTATCACATACTTCAAAATTTGAATTAGCATGTTATTACTTTATAGATGACTCTACCATTAGAAATTTATATTATGCTGATAAAAGTGAGGAGGAGGAAGAGGAAAAATATTTTACTTCTAATACAAAATTTATTACAGATTATTCTCTATATTACTGGGAGTGGCAAATTCGTGGTACTCGCAGGCTAGTGACAGAAGCTAATAGGTTTTTATTTACAATCTGGAAGTCCTTGGAGCCGCGCAGACATGCAAGGTGATGTTGCAATTCTAATCATTTTTCAGAAAGCTATCGAAGAAAATAATGAATTAGCTGTACAATATTTATGGGCTAATCATATATCAAAAATGCCTAAAAATGAAGATAAGTTAAGTGACGCAATTAAGCTGGCATTTTCTTCAGCAACCAAAGTTAATACATGTTTATTTTTGATCTTTCAAATCCAAAAGAATGAATTAAAAAGCCTTTTAAAAGAGATCTCGTTCGTTATCCTGAAAAATATAATAAAGAATGTTAGATGGCACAATTTATTCATAAAAATTTTTGATGGGCTGAAAATATATTTAAGTTCTGAAGCCGTAACAGAATTACTGTTCTGTTTAGTTAAGTCTCATAAACAAGATTATCCAATTGGAATTACTTATGATACATTTTTAAAATATGTAATTTCTATCCAAGTAAGTGGTAATAATAGATTCATTATAAGGAGTTAGAGAGAAAACTAAAGAGCGTTTTAATTAAATGAATTATTGAGAAAGAGAATTTAATAAATTTATTTTAACGAGCTGTCAGTCAGAATTAAGAAATGTAATTGCTTCTTTTTAACTCTATATGGAATAAAGTTCTTTATCGAAATAATTATATAAGGAAAATTTGGATTTATGGACAAAATCTTAAAGCATGACATTGAAACGAATATTGTTGAAGAAGAAAAACGCTTAGTGAAATTCAATATGTTCATCATTATTCAAACAATATATAAAATTCGATAGAATGGTGGCATCGTTCTTTATCCATTAAACATTCTCATTATTATAAGCTTAAAATCAATGAAGAAAATAAAACTAAATTGGAAGCGGCATCTAGTAACTAAATTTTCAAATAATGAATGCTTTATTGACTTTAACTTGCTCCTTATTTTTTATTTTGGGATAGAATTAGGTTCAAAATTAAAAAATACAAGGCGAAGTAAAATTGAGATATAGAAAAACGGGAAAATATAATTTGAACTGAATACGTATGTAAAGTAAAAGGTTATATGAATTTTAAAAATAAATAATTTAAATTACCCATGGACTCTGAAGATAAATCATATCATTTGGGCTTGAGAAGTTTATTTTATTTAGTAAACACAATATAATTAAGTTTTTATATTATCAAAACATTATAGTTAAGTTGTAGCAATATCTCTTAATGATGATAATGGTAAAAAGCTTGTAATAAGTGGTTCTTTCAGTAAATATTTTGTGAAACATTTTCTGAACTTGGTAAAAATAATAGCATGATAGAGTAAAATTCAGTGGGAACATGCATAATAAAAATCATGAATAAAAAGTTTCCAGTATAATGAGTGGTATTCATGATAACAATAACATGATAACTGACTCTCCGAGAATGAAATAGAGAAAAAATAGCTACTAAAACTTTCTGAAAATAGAAAAAGGAAAAGTTAAATAAAAAGTTAATGTTACAAGTAACTAAATTTGTTTTGAATTAAATAAATGAATTGTAAAAATGTTTTTGTTACTGTGTATTATTCTTAGTAAAATGTGGTTTAGATTCATTAATTGAGCTTACCAAAAAGCTTTCGAGTCCATAAATTAAAATATTCATAAGTTTTTAATGTATGAATATTTTATTATTTTTTAATGAAGCTATATAAACTTTTTCATAATCTCAGGAACTATATTTGTTAGAGTACCTTTTAGCATAGTAACTTTGTTTTAAAATTTTAAGCATTTAAGAAAATGAAAAAATTCTTAATTGAAAATGGTATCGAAATTTTCCTAAAAATTAAAAAAACATAACTATATTTGTATTAGAATAAAATGATTCTACTCCTTTTAAGCAAGTTGTTGTTTTAATAACTTTAATATTGTGAAATACTAATGAAATAATTAGCATGATAAAGATATTTTCTAATAGATTTGTTAATTCACTGTCCATTCAATTTGCAATACAGCTACTTGGAAATTAGGGAGTATTTTTTTCATTTAAAAAAAATGGATTAATAATAATAGTAATAGTAATTGTAATAATAATGGTAATAATAATAATTTTTAATTTAATAATAATTGTTTTAGCAATTATTTTAATAATAATTTTATTAGTAGTAATTTTAGTAATAATTTTGATAATAATGACTTCAAATGATTTTAATAATAATAATAATAAAAGTAAAATTCGAAAGACATAATTATAGTAATAAAAATAATAATAATAATAATAATAATAATAATAATAATAATAATAATAATAATAATAATAATAATAATAATAATATAATAATAATATAATAATAATAATAATAATAATAATAATAATAATAATGATGATGATGACATATAAAAGGAAGGCGAAAAAAATGATGTTTTAATTTCTAGAATAATGAATGTAATATATTAAATGAAGAAAAAGCAGATAAATTTTTTATGTAACTGTTGCTCACATCTTTATTAAATTAGGGTTCCCGAATCTTTTACACATTTATATTAATGTAATTCATATATTTAATAATAAATTTTCTATGTTTTTCAGATTTATGCATTTTTATTAATTTTGAATATCATCAATAAGATATGGTAAAAATATTTGCAAATATTAAGTATGATTTAAGTCAAAATTTAGTGAAATATAATTGTGATATTTGTCGAAATTTACTCCTCAACATTTACGGTTATTCTGAAAGTATAGCCCACACAAATTATGAAGGGCTCTTATCACTCTTTTGCAGTGAAGATCTCTCACTCTACTATCATTCATTAATATTGACTATTTCTCATGTTTATAAGGATTCGGAAATAGTCGAAGCAATCAAGGAAACGATAGATTCTCTTGAAGATCCCAACAACCTTACTAATAACGATATTTTAGGAATGAAAGAGTTAGAATCAAAAGCGATGAAGAAGTTCGAAGAATATTGTGAGTCAAAATCTCTCAATATAGACAATTTAAGATATAAATTTCAAATCCGTAATGTGTTAATACAAATATTTGACTTCCTTATGAAAGGCGTTCTCTGCAATTCAGTGCATGTAAATATATATCTTAGGAATTTAATATTTACAAATCAAGGAACGATCAACATGAAAAAAACAATTCTTCGCATTTTAAAAGAACCGTGTCTATCACCATACTTCAAAATTTGAATTAGCATGTTATTATTTCATGGATGACTCTACCATTAGAAATTTGTATCATGCTGATAAAAGTGAGGAGGAGGAAGAGGAAAAATATTTTACTTCTAATACAAAATTTATTACAGATTATTCTCTATATTACTGGGAGTGGCAAATTCGTGGTACTCGCAGGCTAGTGACAGAAGCTAATAGTTTTTATTTACAATCTGGAAGTCCTTGGAGCCGCTCAGACATGCAGAGTGATGTTGCAATTCTAATCATTTTTCAAAAAGCTATCGAAGAAAATAATGAATTAGCTGTACAATATTTATGGACTAATCATATATCAAAAATGCCTAAAAGGGAAGATAAGCTAAGTAACGCAATTAGGCTGGCAGTTTCATCAGCAACTAAAATTGATACATGTTTATTTTTGATCTTTGAAATCCAAATCCATGAGTTAAAAAGCCTTTTAAAAGAGATTTCGTTCGTTATCCTGAAAAATATGATAAAAAAGGTTAGATGGCACTATTTATTCATGAAAATTTTCAATGCGCTGGAAATTTATTTAAGTTCAGAAGCCATAGCAGAATTATTGTTATGGTTAGTTAAGTCTCATGGTCATGATTATCCATTTGGGATTACTTATGATACATTATCAGAATTTATGTTTTGTATGCGAGTAAGTGGAAGGAATGAGAGGAGAAACTAAAGAGCGTTTTAGTTAAAAGTATTATTGAGAGACAGAATTTAATAAATTTATTATAACTAGGTGTCGTCAGACTTACGAAATGTAATTGCTTCTTTTTGAAAAATATTTGGAATAAAGGTTTTTACCGAACTAATTATAATAGGAAAATTTGAATTTAGGGACAAATTAAGCTTAACATTGAAACTAATATTGTTGAAGAAGAAAAACTCTTAATGAAATTCAATATGCTTATCATTTTTGCAAACATCATATACAATCCCATAGAATGGTGGTTACGTTCTTTATCCATTGGACATACTCATTAATATAAGATTAAAATCAGTGAAGAAAATAAAACTAAATTGGAAGCGGAGTTTTGGAAAATTTTAATAAGTTTTCAAATAATGAATGCTTTAATGACTTTAACTTGTTCGTTATTTGGTATTTTGGGTTAGAATTAGATTCAAAATTAAAAAATCCAAGGCGAATTCCAATTGAGATATAGAGAAACGAGAAAGTATAATTTGATCTGAACAAAGATGTAAGGTAAAAGATTATATGAATTTTGAAAATAATTTGAATTACCCATGGACTTTTAAGATAAATCATATCATTTGGGCTTGAGAAGTTTTTTTTATTATATAAACACCATATCAAGTTTTTATATCAAAACATGGTTGACTTATAGCAATATCTCTTAATGATAACAATGACATAAAGCTTGTAATAAGTGTTTTTTTCAGTCAAAATTTTGTGAAACATTTATGAACTTGGTTTGAATAATAGCATGATAGAGCAAAACTCAGTGGAAACATTTCATAATAAAAATCATGAATAAAAAGTTTACACTATAATGAGTGGTATTCATGATAACAATGTCTTCTGGCTCTTCGAGAATGAAATGGAGAAACAATAGCTACGAAAACTTCCTGAAAATAGAAAAATATAGTTAAAAAAAAGTTATTGTAACAAGTAACTAAATTTGTTTTGAATTAATTAAATCAATTGTAAAATTGTTTTTGTTACTGTGTATTATTATTAGTAAAATGTGATTTACATTCATTATTTAAGCTTACCAAAAAGCTTTCGAGTCTATAAATTAAAATATTCACTAAAGTTTTTAATGTATGAATATTTTATTATTTTTTAATTGAACTTTATAAACTTTTACATAAATATCAGCAAATATATTTATTAGAGTACCTTTTAGCATAGTAACTTTGTTTTAAAATTTTAAACATTTAAGTAAATGAAATAAAATTCTTATAATTTAAAATTGTTTGCAAATTTTTCTAAAAATAAAAAACACATAACTATATTTGAATTAGAATAAAATGATTCTACCCCTTTTAAGCAAGTTATTTTTATAATAAATCTAATATTGTGAAATAATAATGAAATAATTAGCATGTTAAAGATATTTTCTAATAGCTTTGTTAATTCACTGTCCATTCGAATTGCAATAAAGCTACTTGAAAATTAGGGAGTATTTTTTTTTATTTTAGAATGAAATTGAATAATAATAGTAATAAAACTAATAATAGTAGTAACAATAGTAATTGTAATAATATTAACAATAATAATTTGTACTTTAATAATAAGAATTTTAGCAATTATTTTAATAATAATAATTTTATTAATAGTAATTTTAATAAATAATAATTTTGAAAAATTTTAAAAAAATAATAAAAAAAAAATATTTTTATAATAATTAAAATAAATTAAAAAATAAATAATAATAATAATAATAATAATAATAATAATAATAATAATAATAATAATAATAATAATAATAATAATAATATATAATAATAATAATAATAATAATAATAATAATAATGACACGAATAAAAGGAAGGTGAAAAAAATGATGTTTTAATTTCTAGAAAAATGAATGTAATATATTAACCCTTTAGCTGTTGCACTTTTCTTACAGAGTTGAACGAGGAACTCCGTAGATATTTTAATTATATATTTTTTTATATTTTTAAAGTTTTATTTACCAACTATAATTTAGATTTTTATTATTAAAGTATATTTTAGGATAACTTTCATATTTTTCCTTTATTTTGAAAATATAATTGGAGAGGTGGTGTCAGTACATATTTAGATGCATACCTAATATATAAATGTATATTACACACACACGCCATATATATATATATATATATATATATATATATATATATATATATATATATATATATATATATATATATATATATATATATATATATATATATATATATATATATATATATATATATATATATATATATATATATATATATATATATATATATATATATATATATATATATATATATATATATATATATATATATATATATATATATATATATATATATATATATATATATATATATATATATATATATATATATATATATATATATATATATATATATATATATATATATATATATATATATATATATATATATATATATATATATATATATATATATATATATATATATATATATATATATATATATATATATATATATATATATATATATATATATATATATATATATATATATATATATATATATATATATATATATATATATATATATATATATATATATATATATATATATATATATATATATATATATATATATATATATATATATATATATATATATATATATATATATATATATATATATATATATATATATATATATATATATATATATATATATATATATATATATATATATATATATATATATATATTATATATATATATATATATATATATATATATATATATATATATATATATATATATATATATATATATATATATATATATATATATATATATATATATATATATATATATATATATATATATATATATATATATATATATATATATATTATATATATATATATATATATATATATATATATTATATATATATATATATATATATTATATATATATATATATATATATATATATATATATATATATATATATATATATATATATATATATATATATATATATATATATATATATATATATATATGAGTGTGTTTGTAATATGCATATAAATATTATGAACGAATCTAAATGTATACTGACACCAACTCTTTAATTATATTTTCTGAAATAAAGAAAATATCTGAATATTATCCTAAAATATCGTAATTTAATAATAAAAAACTTAAATATAGTGAAACTGATAAAAACTTTAAAAATGTAAATAAGAAAATTATAATTTAAAACATCTACAGAGTTTTTCGTTCTACTCTGAAAAAAAGTTAGGCAGCTATAGGGTTAATGAAGGTATGAAAATTGGTCATAATATGGTAGGAAAGAGAGAACCAAATTTTGAAAACTCATTGACCATAACGGTGCAAATGCTTTAAATTGGAACCTCAGACGGATAGGGCCTTCATTATGTACCGAATTTATTCTAATATTCCACCTCAAAACGATGATTTACTCCAAATTTGGTGCGATTTTCTTTGAAGGCCTAAAATTAATTCATGAAATATGGGGAAAAGAAAATCAAATATTGTAATCACTCTGACCATACATAACATTGAAGCTGCTGTATACAGGAAGCTTCGTCTGATAGATCTTTGACCATATGATCAATTTTTTCTGTTTTTCATTTTCTAAACGATGGTTAACTTTAAATATCGTTTATTTTCCTTTTTAAAATGAGTTAAAAGTAATAAACATATCCATTAAAAACTAAAATCCCATCACTGAAATTCTCATTTCTAAATTTCAACTCCCTACGTTAATTTATGCAAGTATCTTTTATAACTACTATGTAAAATTTTAAAATATTTGCATTCTGGTGTAATAAAAAAGCATAGACTTCCGTAAGTGCATAGTAAAGTGAGTTAAAAGAAATAAACATATTCTTTAAAAACTTAAATTTCACCGACTGGTGTAGGAGCTCTGATCTTTTCACTATTAGTGTTGTTTAGCTCTAGGAAAATGATTTAATGAAAATTCCGAGAAATTTTATTAGGGTTCGAAAATTTATCCTTAAAATTAAAAAAAGTAATATCCAATTTGGTAAATCTTTGTTACCACTGACTTGTAACTGTAATAAATAGGTAACTACTGGGTATGTAGCTCAGATAATTTCCTCATTACATTGGTTTTTTATAGATCTATAGAAATATTTTATGAAAATTTCGAGAATTTTCTTGTGTTCGAAATTTGTTCTTAAATATTAAAAAAAGTATTCACAAAATTATTAACTCATTGATTCCACTAATTTGCAACTGTAAAAAATAGATAACTACTACTTGTTCTTATTTTAACCATTAGATTGGTTTTTTATAGTTTCATAGACATAATTTTATGAAAATTCTGAAACATTTCCATTATGGGTTCGAAAATTTGTCCTTAAATTGAAAAAAATGTATTGTCTAATTTTTTTTTTTTTTTAAATTTAAAATATTGTCCAATATTTAAAAAAAATTTAAAAATTCAATTTTCATTTGCTCAGTATATTGGAACGACTCCGAATATGTGAAAAAAATCATCTCATTCGCAATACAATGAGGATTCCAAAATATATAAACACACTTTTCAAAATTCACGTGAACCCGACGTAATAAATCTACATTGCCAGTCAAAGTTTACTACTATAATAAGTTACAGAATTCTTATAAAATTTCCTTTCTATTAGAGTGGAAGCTCAATTTCGTGAAGTTCAAAAACTTTTTATATTTTCGATCTTAAATCATATGAAAAATAGTGTTGTTTTCATACAGGAAGTTGTCAAAATCTTGAAATAAATTTTTTTTTTGTTTTTTTTTAATATTAAATCTATAAATTAAAAACTGCTTTTTTTTTTGTTGTGTCCTAAAGATCTTTGTTTGTTAGAAAGATGTTTAAAAACATTTTAAGTTCTTTTTTTTCATGCCAATTTTATAAAATTTCTGATCCAAACAAATTTATATATTATAAAATTTTCATTTTTCTTATTAAAAAAAAAGTAAATATCATCATAGTTTATCCTAAATTTAGGTTATATATATATATATATATATATATATATATATATATATATATATATATATATATATATATATATATATATATATATATATATATATATATATATATATATATGTAAGGTATTTGTGAGAAAAATAATGATAATAAATATTTAGTTACTCACAATGTTATGTTGAGTTGGCGGTATCTTCCCCTTTTATTCGTGAGGATGATGATGATGTGAAGACATTCTCCGACGTAAACGATCAAAAAAATCTCAGGCCCTTTGCAAGGGCAAGAAAGGATCAGAAAAAGGAGCAAATGACGACAAATAGTAAAATAAGAATTTGTTTTTCTTGGATGGGAAAATGAAAACCGGAAGAAAATTTGAGGATATTTTATTTATAAAATTTGGCCATTGGTAGTGTTTAAAAACAACAGGCCAGAACTGGGAACAGGAATGGGAACACAGGGTAAAGTAGGGTTTTATTTTGGAACTGAAGGGAATACGTTGATTTCTTAAAAAAATTCCCCTTATCAATTCATAAAGTTTTAACTGGGGAAAAACGAACTTTCGGAGTAGGATGGAACTGAAGATGTTCAAAGAAAAGTTGACGATGTAGTTCCCCAACTCGGGACTACAAAAAAAAGAATTTAATTTTTTTTTCCTTTGGCGTTAAATCATTTATTTTGTTATAGTTGAAAAAAAACTCTAAATAGTTGAAAACAATAATAAGGAAACAAAAAATTTTTATAACCTACGTGATAACGAAGAGTAACGAAGAGTATATCCTTCAATTGTTGTCGTTCGTCGAATAACTATATTTAAAGTCTTTTTTTTATTCTTTATAAATGTCTGAGTTTAAATTGTTATTTGAAATATTTATACTTAAATTTTTGTTAAATAATATATACCCTACAAAGAGAAAATAAAAAGAATTAGATACTACTATTCTATAATATACAAAAGAAGTAAAGAGAGCCTATCTGTGATAAGTCCAGCGAAGAATACTTCATTCTTGCGAAGCCCCTATACTTCCCTCTTGGTCATCGTCTAAGCGGACAACCTATCTATGAATAATAACCATTAATAGAACTTGAGCACGTATGCTAAATATATATATATATATATATATATATATATATATATATATATATATATATATATATATATATATATATATATATATATATATATATATATATATATATATAATATATCCCTATTTAGGAGAGGAACTTTTCAAGGTAGCATATACCTAGGATTCCCAATAGGATATCGAACCGGCGCCCTCAAGAACGTGAGTCAATCATCCTATATATATATATATATATATATATATATATATATATATATATATATATATATATATATATATATATATATATATATATATATATATATATATATATATATATATATATATATATATATAGGCAGTTATGTAATTAACATATTAGAAATAGTTTAAAAAAAAAATTTTTGGTAATTCACTGTTGCTTGTGTTAAATTGAAACTTATTTTTCTAAGAATGAAACTGATAATTGATAGTAATAATACTCTAATAATTATTATTTATTATGTTAGAATATTGGTGTCGCTGTAAAAATAGAATGGCACAAAAAAATGGAAATAAAAATTTTTGAAGATGAATAAAATAAAGAATAAAGATGAAGAGAACAGTGAAGACTCATGAAGAGGTAGATTATATGGAAAATAGCTCTAATCGCACCTATATTGTTCTCCCGGTGTTTGAATAATAAATATCCAAGAGAAAGTCAAATCTTTCACCCATAATTCCGTCGCATTCTTTTAGACCCATCAAAAAAAAAAAATATAATATAATATCACAGAAAAATTTGATGCTTCTATGAAAAGAAAGGTAAAACTATGAAAAATCATTTCAAATGATAAAAAGTGCTGTAATGTTAATTATGTTAATAGAACTACTTATATCTTTTGAAAGTGAAGTTGTCATACGAGTACGAGGTTATGGAAAAAAAACAGCAATTTTCATATATAAAATTTATGAATGTATTGTGTTAAAGACTTTATGTATTTTTGGTAGTGTTCATTTAACGTTGTCATTAATTTATAAAATTATAATTGATTTCCAACAAAAATGTGAGACATAAAATGCAAAACATAATTATTGAATATTATTTTATTTTTACTTTTTTTACGTAATAGAGACATAAAACGCTCCAGATTTTAGATCATGATGCAGAGAAAGCTTAATTGTATAAAGAGAAAGATTAGAAGTCAATAAATATTATAGTATGATTGTTTCACATACAAAGCTATCAGTGGATTTTATCAATTGCTCAATGTGGTTGTTAATAGAAATGTATATGGGAACTAGAGGAAAATCGCTCCAGTTCTTGAACATTGAAAACATGGAAAGTAATGATTTCGGAAAAATTGTATAACAGGTAAGAGTTTTAGATAGCCATAAAATTTCCTATACTAATTAGAGTTAAGAGAAGTAAAGAGAACTAATAATTTTAATAGGTTAATTGTAGATTGGCAAGAGGATCGAATCCACAAGACACAAGATTTTGTGCCCCTTTTTCTATTCCTAGAGAATCTCCAATTTACAATTATTAAAGGGAAAACATATATTCAGGAAGGAAAAGTGAACTGAAAATTCAAAAACTGTTATATGATTTATTATAAGAAACAACAAATTTGTTATTATTGACTTAGAATCATTTGAAAACTTATAATTTTCAATTTAAGTACCAAACACCATTTTTATCAAAGAAATGAAAATATATATTAAAATTTTATTCAGTATAATTTTTTTATTTTTTATTTTCAGTAAATTAAATGTTTTACATAACAAACAATGCAACGAAACGTTTCATTCATCATTATACATACAGAACACCGTCATACATTTGGAAATCTTTTTTTGTTTCAGAACTTTTGTAATTATCTCTTCTCCCTTCTAATACATGAGTGACTGACCTCTTGAATACTCTTTCGTTTATTTCACTGATAAGAATACACTTTCGTTTGTTTGTATTACAGTTTTACAAAATCTAGAAGTTTAACTATTAGCATGAATAAAACTTTTTTTCTAGTTTTTTTTTACTAATTAAGTACAGATTTTATTTGACTATTGACTAATTCCTTAAATTGATATGTTATTCAAACTTTTTTAAGACTACATTTGTTGGTATAACTATTATCATAAAAATTTTTTTTGATCCATCATTGAAAGACTGCCTAGAAAATTTACCTCCATTAACCAGAAAAAGTAAACCTTAAAATATATAATATTTCTGCTCTTCATTTTTATCTTCTCTCAGGAAGGGGTTTCTCAATGTTAGTGGAATTAGCATCTTTCTCCAATTGTTCTTAAAAGTCCCTCTCCCAGAGCTCCCTAAAATATCGTGTTTTTCGGCACGATGATTTCAATGCTAGTCCTTGAATTTAATAAACTCTCATTCAGGATTTTCACTTTTTCAGCTGGATTAGCATCTTCATCCATCTAACCATTAAAGACTCTCCTAGAGCTCTCAAGAAGATTATGTTTCTCTGAGATATGATTTCGAATACTTGTCCTGGAGTTGTTACAAGCAATTACCAGAGTAATCAAAGGGCCGGATTGCAAGGCCTGTTCTATAAAGAAAATTTTTTTAAATCATCAATGCTAAGATCCTCCTTTCCATATTGCACTATAAGTGATGATTTCAAAATTGGTTTAATATCTTACTAGCACCTATTGTATTAAAGATGTTTTGATTCTTTTAAGCTTTCTTACTATCAAAATATTGAATTGATGTGCACAGTAGATTACAATAAACTGCAAAAGTAAGCTTCATAAAAGGTTATTTAATTATTTTTAAATTAGTAAAGAGTATATACAATACTTTATTAAAAACAATTACTTTTTTATAATTTATATATATATATATATATATATATATATATATATATATATATATATATATATATATATATATATATATATATATATATATATATATATATATATATATATATATATATATATATATATAACAAACTAATTCAAATTTTGGAAAATTTTGGAATTTTGTACTTTCCCTTCTCCATTCTTTATTTAGTACAAAATAAAAATTGTTTCAATGTATTTCACTTTTAGTAATAGAAGCAAGGCCGAAATTTAGCGTTCTGTAATATATATAAAATATATTAGAATCAGTGTTGCCAAAATAGCTTCTTTCGAGTTAAAATAATATAAATTTGAATTTAGTTTACCTTAGCAACCTTCATTTCCTTTAGTTTGAATGGAACTTTGATAATATGTAGATGTCTTAGACTAAGAGTATTATTTTGAATGGGAAAAATTCTCGAATAGATCTGTTAATTAGTAGGATTAATATAAAGAATAGTTGCTGACTGGCTAGCGGATCGACTTATCTCCTAAATGAGATTAAAACTAAGTTAATTAAAATCTTTTTTAAATTTGTCAATAATGAAATAAATAGTCAATATATCTCAGTCATTGTGAAGTGATCATATATGTCCCTATAAACAATTGATGTTAATTAAAATTATAATATAAAAGTTAAAAAAATGTTTTCATTGTGTCTTTACTAAAATCACTTTTTTAGTACTTTAAATTACTCATGTAAAGTGGTGAGATTGTTAATATTATTATTTATAATATTAATATACAAAGTAAACCTTTCAAAATTCGAAATATTTTAAATCACTCATATTCAAGTAATGACGTTTACTTAGTATACTTAATTTTAAATTGGTCTACCTGAAACTTTTTTTAATAAATTATATATATATATATATATATATATATATATATATATATATATATATATATATATATATATATATATATATATATATATATATATATATATATATATATATATATATATATATATATGGCTTAGGTGGAGATTGTTTCTGAGTTTCGATATTTTTTATATCGATATTTTTTATGTCGATATTTTATTTTAATCGATACTATATCCCTAAAAGAATTTTAGTTTGCGTTTTATTTACATTGTGGTCGGATGTGGTTCTTGTGTAGGTTAGGCCTCTTTTACGGCAACTTCTTGTGTAGGTTAGGCCTCTTTTACGGCAACTTCGGTAGTTCAGGTTATGATAAGTCGAATTAGGTTCTGCTAGAAAAGTAAGTAATAATAATTGTGTGAATGTCTAGTAATAGTACCTCTGGCAACTCTCTTGTTTACGATAGGCTTCTCCGATATTTTCGATTTTCGATATTTTTTAACAATCGAAACTCAGAAACAATATCCACCTTTACCTATATATATATATATATATATATATATATATATATATATATATATATATATATATATATATATATATATATATATATATATATATATATATATATATATATATATATATATATATATATATATATATATATATATATATATATATATATATATATATATATATATATATATATATATATATATATATATATATATATATATATATATATATATATATATATATATATATATATATATATATATATATGTGTGTGTGTGTGTGTGTGTATATATATATATATACTCTGGTGATTAAAACATTTTCACCAGTGTTAAAGATACTATAAAAATCTAAACAAAATTAAAGGTTGAACTCTTGATACATTGAGGTTAACTTCAAAGGAAGCACAAAATGAAAATGAATGGTTTGTGTTCCACAATTTATCATTGGCATATATGCAAAATTTATTTAATTATTTATTTATTTTTTCATTTATTTTTTATTTAACAGAACGACACCGCTCATAATGGAGGGGGGCACACACAGAGGAATAAAACTCACTCAAACGCACACCTAAAGCACATCTCTCAGGTGGGCACAGACGGGAGCCTTGAAGAGTGGAAGATTAATTGCAAGAGGAAAATAGATGATGGTAAAGAGTACCACAGAACAGGGGTAGCTGGAAAGGAGGAGGCATTGTTAAGTATTGAATAAAATAGTTGGACAGTTAAAGAATGAAATTGTTAAAAGAGACTTTTTGCACGATGGAAGTAGTATGCGACTGGATAGGTTAATAAAAAGTTTGAAGGTTTGTTTTTGAAGACGTCATAGTTGAGTAGAAGGTTGTTTCTAACAGAAAGAGTGAGGAACTGAACTCCTAAGGCATTGAAAACGATCACGATTTCTCTCCCCAAATTAGAAATACGAGAAAGTTTAAAGGTTAACTTCCCCAGGGCCACTTCTTACAGCGTTAATTCCTGCTGGCTGAGACACCTTTCAAAAGGAAATTAATAATTCAGGGTGAAGTTTTCGTCATTGGAGTTGAAAGTGACAAGTAATAGTTAGATCATCATTAATAAAAAGAAGGAAAAACTTGGAGATGGGACAATTCCTTAATAGATTTAAAGATGAACGATATCCGGCTACAATAACACTCCATTTCCATTGTTTAAACGTGTTATCTTTTCAATGAAAGGTGTTCAAGTAAAACTACCCCAGATGAATGATCCATAGAGGTAAACTCCTAACACATTCTAACAATATACTCCTGTGAAGAGCGAACAACTGGCGTGAAATTCAGAACGCCCTTCAGAAAATTCGACCACTTAGAAGCCTGTTTAGAAAGAGAATTAATGTTGTCCGTACAAGAAACATACGTGAAGAATAAACTATAAGAATATTAAGTACAGAGCAAGGTTTAAGCTGTGTTTTCAAATATGTCATAGTTGTGTGGAAGGTTGCTTCTAGTAAAAATTTCTAAGCTTTGAAAAACAACCACGTTTCTTCTCCTCAAAGGTTAACTTCACCAGGGTCACCCTCACAGCTGTAATTAATTCCTGTTGGTTGACACTTTTCAAATGGAAAGGAATGAAGTAGTGGAATTGAAAAGTGACGAAGTGATAAAGAGATGATTATTATTAGAATGTAGAATAAAAAATTGGAGATAGGACAGATCCCTAACGAACGCCACCATTTATAGATTTAAAGATGAACGATAGCCACCTACAACAGCACTTCAGTCCCATTGGTAACACCTGTTATCTTAACCTACAAAATATTTAATTATCTTTATCATATTACTGCATATCTCTATCTTAAAATGAAATGAAGAAAAAGCAGATAAATTTTTTATGTAACTATTGCTCGCATCATTATTAAATTAGGATTCCAGAATCTTTTACACATTTATATTAATGTAATTCAAACATTTAAAAAATAATTCTTCCATGTTTTTCAGATTTATGCATTTTTATTAATTTTGAATATCATCAATAAGATATGGTAAAAATATTTGAACATATTAAGTATGATTTAAGTCAAAATTTAGTGAAATACAATTGTGATTTATCTCGAAATTTACTCATCAGCATTTACAGTTATTCTGAAAATTTAGCCCACACAGATAATGATTGGCTTTTCTCACTCTTTTGCAATGAAGCTATCTCTCTCTACTATTATTCATTAATATTGACTATTTCTCATGTTTATAAGGATTTGGAAATAGCCGAAGCAATCAAGAAAACGATAGATTCTCTCGAAGATCCCAACAACCTTACTAATAACGATATTTTAAAAATGAAAGAGATAGAATCAAAAGCGACGAAAAAGTTCGAAGAATATTGTCAGTCAACATCTATGGACACAGATAATATAAATTATAAATTTCAAATCCGTAATGTGTTAATACAAATATTTGACTTCCTTATGAAAGGTGTTCTCTGCAATTCAGTACACGTAAATATATATCTTAGGAATTTAATATTTACAAATCAAGGAACGATCAACATGAAAAAAACCATTCTTCGCATTTTAAAAGAACCGTGTCTATCACCTACTTCTAAATTTGAAGTAGCATGTTATTACTTTATAGATGACTCTACCATTAGAGATTTGTATTATGCTGATAAAAGTGAGGAGGAGGAAGAGGAAAAATATTTTACTTCTAATACAAAATTTATTACAGATTATTCTCTATATTACTGGGTGTGGCAAATTCGTGGTACTCGCAGGCTAGTGACAGAAGCTAGTGGTTTTTATTTACAATCTGGAAGTCCTTGGAGCCGCTCAGACATGCAGAGTGATGTTGCAATTCTAATCATTTTTCAAAAAGCTATCGAAGAAAATAATGAATTAGCTGTACAATATTTATGGACTAATCATATATCAAAAATGCCTAAAAGGGAAGATAAGCTAAGTGACGCAATTAGGCTGGCAGTTTCATCAGCAACTAAAATTAATATATGTTTATTTTTGATCTTTCAAATCCAAAACAATGAATTAAAAAGCCTTTTAAAAGAGATCTCGTTCGTTATCCTGAAAAATATGATAAAAAAGGTTAGATGGCACTATTTATTCATGAAAATTTTCTATGTGCTGAAAATTTATTTAAGTTCAGAAGCCATGGCAGAATTATTGTTATGTTTGGCTAAGTCTCATATTCAGGATTATCCATTTGGGTTTACTTATAAAACAATATCAGAATATATATCTTCTATGTCCGTAAGTGCTTATGATTCATTCCGTGAAAGGTATGAGAGGGGAAACTAAAGAACGTTTTAATTAAATGAATTATTGAGAGACAGAATTTAATAAATTTATAATAACGAGGTGTCAGTGAGAATTACGAAATGTACTTGCTCCTTTTTGAACAATATTTAGAATAAAGTTCTTTAACGAATTAATTATAAAAGGAAAATTTGAATTTAGGGACAAATTAAGCATAACATTGAAACTAATATTGTTGAAGATGTAAAACTCTTAATGTAATTCACTATGCTTATCATTTTTGCAAACAGTCATATACAATCCCATAGAATGATGGTCTCGTTCTTTATCCATTGAACATACTCATTAATATAAGATTAAAATCAGTGAAGAAAATAAAGCTAAATTGCAAGCGACGTTTTGAAACTTTAAATAAGTTTTCAAATAATGAATGCTTTAATGACTTCAACTAGTTCGTTATTTGGTATTTTGGGTTAGAATTGGATTCAAAATTAAAAAATCCAAGAAGTCCAATTGAGATATAGAAAAACGAGAATATATAATTTGAACTGAACACAGATGTAAGGTATAAGATTATATGAATTTTAAAAATAAATAATTTGAATTACCTATGGATTTATAGATAAATCCTATCATTTGGTTTGAGAAGTTTATTTTATTATGCAAACAACATATAATCAAGTTTTTATATTATCAGTATACTATGGTTAACCTGGAGCAATATCTCAATTAGAACAATGGCATAAAGATTGTAATAAGTCGTTCTTTCAGTCAAAATTATGTGAAACATTTTCTGACCTTGGTAAGAATAAGTTCATGATAGAATAAAATTCAGTTTAAACATTTCAAAATAATAATCACGATAACAATGTCTTCTGGCTCTCCGAAAATGAAATGGAAAAGTAACAGCTAAAACTTACTAAAAATAGAACAAGATAGGAAAAGTTAAAATAAAAAGCTAATGTTACAAGTAACTAAATCTGTTTTGAATTAAATAAATGAATTGTAAAAATATTTTGTTACTGTGTATTATTATTAGTCAAATGTGATTTACATTCATTAATTAAGCTTACCAAAAAGCTTTTGAGTCCATAAATTTTAAATATTCACTTAAGTTTTTAATGTATGAGTATTTTATTTTTAATTGAACTATATATACATTTACATATCAGCAAATATATTTATTAGAGTACCTTTTAGCATTGTGAACTTTGTTTTAAAATTTTAAACCTTTAAGTAAATGAAATAAAATAAAATAAATAAAATAAAATAAATTAAAATTGTTTCCAAATTTTTCTTAAGATAAAGAACATACAACTTCATTTATATTAGAATAAAATTATTTTATTCATTTTTAGCAAGTAATATTTTAAAAGTCAAATATTTTAGAATAATAATTACATAATTAGTATGTTAATGATAGCTTTGTTAATTCCCTGTCCATTTGATTTGTAATAAAGCTACCTGAAAATTAGGGAGTATTTTTTTTTCATTTAAGGATTAAATTGTTTAATAATAGTAATAATAGTCAAAAGCAGTATTAGTGAAAATAGTAATCGTAATAATAGTAATAATAATTTTTAACTTTAATAATAATTATTTTAGCAATAATTTTAATTATTTTAGGAATAAGATTTTTAATAACAATGACTTAAAATAATTTTAATAATTTAAATAATAAAAGTAAAATTCGAAAGATTTTATAATAATAATAATAAATCATCATAATCATAAATTCTTTATTCAATGAATGTTCATTATATTTATAATCTTTGGTAGGTCCTATACTACTAACTAACTATACTAACCATAATTGTAATGCAGTGACTGTACAGTTCTCTGAAAAGGGACTTCTAAGGGGATACACATTGGTTTAAATTGAGCCCAAAAGTTTAGTAGTTAAGTAAATTTTTTACTTTTATTATTATTTAAAAAGTAAATACTAAAATGGTGCATATAACAAATAATAATAAAAATAAAAATAATGCTAAAAAAAATAAAAAAATAATTAAAAAATAATAATAACTAATAATATAATAATAATAATAATAATAATAATAATAATAATAATAATAATAATAATAATATAATAATAATAATAATAATAATAATAATAATAATAATAATAATAATAATAATAATAATAATAATAATAATAATAATAATAATAATAATAATAATAATAATAAATAAAATAATAATAATAATAAAAATAAATAATAATAAAATAATAATAAAATAAATAATAAAATAAATATAATAAATAATAATAATAATAATAATAATAATAAATAAATAAATAATAATAATAATAATAATAATAATAATAATAATAATAATAATAATAATAATAATAAATAATAATAAATAATAATAAAATAAAAATGACACGAAAAAGAGGAAGCAGAATAAACTGATGTTTTAATATCTAGAATAATGAATGGAATATACTAACTCTTTAGCTGCGGCACTTTCCTTAAAGAGTTGGACGATGAACTCCGTAGATTTTTTAATTATATACATATTTATATTTTTTAAGTTTTTATTAGTTACCACTGTAATTTAGTTTATTATTAAATTATTTTTAGGATAATTTTCATTTTTTTTTTTTTTATTTCAGAAATATATTGGAGAGGTGGTGTCAAACACATTTTATGCATACATAATATAGGTATAATACACACACGCACGCATTATATATTATATATATATATATATATATATATATATATATATATATATATATATATATATATATATATATATATATATATATATATATATATATATATATATATATATATATATATATATATATATATATATATATATATATATATATATATATATATCTATCTAGTGTGAGTGTGATTGATTGAGTGATTGATCGAGTGATCTAGTGAAAGAGTGATTGAGTGAGATTAAGAGTCAGTCACTTTTGTATTTGACATAACTTTCTTACTATTTACCCGATTTTAACCAAACCAATTGCAAAATAAAGATTTTAGAAAAATATGTGGGCTGAGTTTTGCTCTCTCTGTTTTTCTTTCCAACGTTATTAGCCTTTAAAAATTTAATATTATTTAAAAAAATATATTGCTTTGAAATTAAAATGAGTGTGAAAGCTAAAATATGAGGCATGCATTAGTGTACTTATATAATTTGGAATACTTATTGCAATGCAAGTGAGATGCTGGTATCATTTTTGCTGAGTCGTTTCAATGTTAAGAGGAATTAAAGTTTGAAAATTATGAGTGAGAATTGGAAACTTATTTAAATATATTTTATTGAAATTAATGGTAATATAAACAAGATGTTATCCCAATTTCTGAGTCGTCCCAATAGTTTGAGTATTTGATCATTGAAAATCATCAATGAGTGAAGATGTGAAATTTTTAAAAATATATTACTTTGGATTTAAAATGAGTGTGAAAGTTAAAATATTATGCGTGCATTATTGTTCTTATAAAATTTGCAATCCTTATGGTAATGTGATTGAAATGATATTTTCATATTTTCTGAGTTGCTTCAATTTTTCGAGTAATTTAACTTTGAATATTTGAAACGTTTTAAAATATTGGACTATGTTTTAAATTTTTTTTTTTTTAAATTTAACAAAACATTTTTTTCAATTTAAGAACAAATTTTTCGAACCCATATGAAAATGTCTCTGAATTTTCATGAAATCATGTCTATGAAACTAAAAAAGACCAATCTACGAGAGAAAAAAACAAAGCTTCAAACCCAGTAGTTACCTATTTATTACAAATGCAAATTAGTGGAATAAATGATTTACCAAATTTGACATTATTTTTTATTTAAGGGCAAATTTTCGAACCCAAAGGGAAATTTCTCAGAATTTTTATAAAATAATTTCTACAGAACAATGAAAAACCAATCTAATGTTGAAAAGAACAGAGCTCCAAACCCATTAGTTACTTATTTATTACAGTTGAAGAATCAGTGATAACAAAAATTTACCAAATTTGACATTACTTTTTTTTTAATTTTAAAAACCAATTTAAAAATTTTATGCACAATTAAGGGTAATGGTCCTTGGAATGTAAACTCATTAGTTTGATCAACTAGAGTGTATACACCAGAAAAATGTTGGGTTCAAAATGCCAAACATATTTAGTGTTTAAAATATTTCTTCGAAATAACAGGCATTATATTCGACAAAATTTCTAAACATTGATTTGGTGAAGACTTTACAGGATAAAGGGAAGTATTAAAAATCAAGAAATATAGTAAATTTGCTTCATATCCAAGAAAATCAGTATGCTTCATCTTTACTTAAAGGTTGTTCCTGATAGAGATCGATGGATATTTTCCAAACTATATTAAGACCTAAAGGGAACTCGTAGGAGATGAAGAACTCTGAAATCCTTCAGAGAGTTTATTTCGGAGAAAATAAAATGAACAGAGACCAAAGGGTGTTCGTTTTTACATTTTAGTTGGTCATAAAACTTACGATCGTCATTAGAAATAAGGGAAAAGTAAAGAGAATCGTTAAATTTAGTATATTAGTAAATTGGCGAGAGAACCGAGAATATAAGGTGGAAAATTAAAAAGGTTTTAATTTTACAATCTTGTGGTTTATATTTTGAGAAATCTCTCATTTTTTATAATCCTACAATCTCTCCAATTTTCAAATTTTAAAAAAAGATAAATACTCAAAAACAGAAAATGAACTAAAAATCTGGTAGTTGCTGTATGTCTCATTGTTAATATATTCTGAAAAATTATAATATTCAATTTGAGTAGCAAACACTTTTATTAAGAAAATGACAAAGAATTTTATTTAGTACAAATTTTGTATTTTATTTCATTTTACGGTAAACAAAATGTTTTGCATAATAAATAAAACAAAGAAATTTTCTATTTATCAGTAGATTTTCAGTACATCGTGGACATTGGATTTCTCATTTCAGAAGTTAATTTTTTTTTTTTTTTTACAGATCACCACTACTCACGGGCAGAGCCCTTTTCATGAAGGGGGCTTATAAAAGAGAAAGGAAGAATAGAATCCACCACCAGCCCCGAACAAAACGCACATCTCTCAGGTGGGCCGCAGACGGAAGCCTTGAAGAGAGGAAGATTAAATACAGGAGGAAAAATAGATGGATTATAATGGAGTTCCACAGAACGAAAGGAGGCTGGAAAGAAGGAGGCACCACAACGGCCAATTATCTTCGTCTTCCAAATTAATGAGTTACTGACCTTTTGAATATTCTTTCAATTATTTTATTGATAGAATACACTTTCACTTTTTCTGCCTCTCAACTTTCCAAAGCTTAACTATTAACAAGTCTACAATTTCAAATCCAAATTTGTGTTTATTAGAAACATTTTTCAGAAAATGCAGATTTTATGTGACTTTTGACCGATTCCTTTAACTGATCTATTTTTCAAATTTTGTCAACAATAAATTTCTAGGTATCCTAACTATTCTAGTAATGACATGGTGATTAACTCGTGTATTTAAGAAATCTATTTCAATTGCTCATTCAAGCCCCAGAAAAAAAACTTCTTACGAATGTTCCTCTTCTTGAATAGGGCAATACCTTTTGGATGCAATCCTAAATTGCATTGGTGTACAAAGTGAAACTTTTTTTTAATTATCACAGCATGATCAAGCTTCCTTAATCCATTTTTTCCTTCTTATTTAAAATCTAGTTTAGTTATTTTTACAAGAACGTACAGTATTATAGATTCACTGGTTTTGATATTAAATTTTTGTTTTATGCTCTAAAAATAAATGGATGTGCTCGTATAGTCGTAGTTTATAATGGTGAAAACAAAAACATCAAATACTTTATTTTATATATGTAAATAAAGATGAATATTATTTCATTAAAATACTGTGAATGGGATTTCATTTTGCAAATTATTACTAAATATCTTAATCTAGAACCATTCATTGTCCACCTTCATGCTTTCATTACACAATCTTTGATACTGCTTCTTCATTTGAATTTCTGATGGAGGATTTCAACTTGCCTATCACTCACTTCACCAATTTTTTCATGGAAGAAATCTAAGTGGGAGAGCAGGAAGTGATTTTTTTAAACATCACTCCATTTCTTTTGGAGAGCATCACAATATATCATTGAGAGTGGTTCGCTTGCTCTGAACTCGTGATGGCCTGAACTTCAGTATTTTTCTGTCTTGAAGGAGAGCATTTGCCCTTCGTTGTGAGGTTCGCTCCCAAACTCTAAACCGAACAAAATCCATTTCCTTGAAGTTATCAAAGAGGTTCTTGACTCCATTCTTATTTACAATTCACTTTTTGTTTCCAAGAAAGGTTTTTACATTTATAGTAGAGTAGTGTAAGTTTGCTTGATTTAAATGATTTATCTTTCTTTAATTCATCAGGGTAGATGTATTCGGATTTGATGGCATTTTTAATAGAGAGTGTTTCGCTTTGATGTTGACGGCATTCATTGGCTTTCCTGCGCAGATATTTCTGGAGTTAATAAATTATAGTATCAAATAAAAGGGCAATAATATTATTGGTAGAAAAGTGTTTATAGTAAGATAATTAAAGTATGGTATTGATGGCTATATGAAGGTAAATGTAATTCACTGATAATGAGTGATTTTAGAGTAAGGGAGGGAATTTGCCAGGCAATGTTTCCGTGACGGCAAATGGCTGTTCTCTGTATTTCTTTTTTAAGGCTAAGAAATTTATCCCCAGTGTAACTTCAAATAATAAATGTCGTAACAAATTATTTAGTTTACTATCTTAAGTTTACCAGTAATAAAAATTAAAAATATGTTCAATAATAATAATAATAATAATAATAATAATAATAATAATAATAAAAGGGCCAAGTCAACAATAGGAATGGAGAACGAACAACAACATTTCTCCGCACCTTGAGATTTTCTTCTATTTCTTTTGTTGTACCTTTGATAGCTGGCCAAAAAGAGCTTTAAAAACACAAATTTACATTCATTACGTATTTAATGTCCAATAAAATATATTAAAAAAAGCCTTCGTGTATCATATTTCCTTTCCTTCAAAAAGTTTTATATTCTTTTTTTCCTTCTTTCTTCAACGGCGAGAGAGAGAGAGAGAGAGAGAGAGAGA
>SEYY01003553.1:0-2500 GCA_009176605.1 Armadillidium nasatum
CATTATATTTATGCATCATATTTGTATAATAATGGATATTAAATTAAATTGATGTCATATTTATCAATTAAACTTTGGGGTTAAAATGAAACCAATGTGCTTCCCCTTAGAAGCCCCTTTTCAGAGTAATGTACAGCTAATTATAAATATTTATCTATTAGAGTAGGACCTACTGAAACAAAGTATAACCTGTAATTATACCTCAGAATAAAAATTCTGATTCTGAATTCTGAATTATTATTATGATTATTATAAAAAAATTTTTCATGTGTTTAACTGCGGGTTGGTGTGAGCTGAACATTCGGAATTATCAAGTAACTGAAATAATCCATACATCTCAACACCTTTCCGTTTAAAAGGTCAATTACTCAATCAAACCAACTCTTTTGGGTCAAACTTTCGCATCATTTAATATTGGCACGTGTTCGTACCATCTGATTAACATTTTATTTTATTTTTTTTCATTTATTTTTTTTTTTTTCGGCACTTATCATTTTCTCATTTATTTAATTTCTAATCTAACTCCTTCTTTCTTTCACTTCAAACCACAAAAATTATGTATATATATATATATATATATATATATATATATATATATATATATATATATATATATATATATATATATATATATATATATATATATATATATATATAATCTCTCTCTGGTGGGCAAAGGCTAGAGGCCAAAGGCCAGATGCAAACCAATAAGTCTTCTTAGTATAAAGCTCAAAAGAGCAGAAATTAACTTTAGAGAAATTACAATATTAATATAAAAGTTGAGGAGGGGTTGAAGGAGGAGAATCTAGGATCATCTATGTAAGAGTTAAAGCAAAAGTTTGAGCTAAGAGCTCAGTTTTAGTAGAAGGAAAAACGGCAATTATGCCATCAGATAATACTGAATATCAAAGAGGAAGAAGCAAATTAGATCTGACATTTTCTGCAAAATGCCGGAAAATGCGAGAGAAAGAAGAAAAAGAAAGAATATTGTATTTACGATTGTAAAAAGAGTTTTTGGTATCAATAAGAATAAATTTCACACGATTCCGGGATGAAATATAAGTTGAATGAGTTTCTGGTGTTTGGAGACGAAGGTAATCCCTGTTTTCCTGCTATCCAACCTGCGGTGGATGGCAGGAGAACAATTAGTTAACAAAGGTTTGCTAAGTTTAGTCGAAGAAAAAGAATATGGAATGTTTGCCTCTATGCCAGAGTAAATCACCTCGGCTATGCACTCTGCACATTTCGAGGAACTTCTCCCAACCGCAAATCAAACCAGTTAGTCGCACCGAAGTGCCAGAAACGTCTCCTTGATGGAGGTGGGGGCCGTTCTTGTGGAAGATTTGAAAAGACAAAACAAGAAACGGAGATGATAAGGTGGTCGGATGAACTCAGAGGAGGAAAAAGTTTAACAGTATAAGGAGAATGATGAGATTAAGAAAAGGTCAATTATGTTGGGTTTATCACCAAGACGGTTAATTACACATGTAGGGAGATGTACCAACTGCTCAAGGTTGTTCTGGATAGTAAATTGGTAGTCAAGTTCACCAGCTGGATCATGGGAACTATATGAAAGCCATTGGCGTTGGTGAACATTGAAATCTCCTAAAATGATGATTTCGAATAAAGGTGAAGAAAAAAGAATGTGATCTATTTTGGAGTTTAAGTGTAGAGTGTTTCACATTACTACTTATAAAACATTATTTCCGAGCTACTACTAAGCGCTGGAGTTTATCTTATATTTACAAAAGGACTTAATGGAAGCTTACAAAGAGAATCAAACGGATAAGTTAGGTCCGAGAGTGTTTTTGTTGCTGTTTTTTTTTTACTCTAAAGTGATGTCATAAATTAGTTTTCTCTTTGTTTTTTTTTGTTTTTAATTAAAATTTATATTTATTCATTGTAATTTTATCCACATGTTAAATTTCCTCAAGGTTAGTAAAACAAAATTATTATGCAATTCTTAATTCAGCTTCTACCCAACAAATACCGTCATAAATATATATATATAATATATATATATATATATTATATAATATATATATATATATATATATATATATATATATATATATATAATATATATATATATAGTTGTATTTCGTATAAACACTCCAATAATAAAGATATTAACATTTGTTTTTTTTATAGCTTGGCATTTGAATACCGAACCGAAGTAGTTTCATGAAGGTTCAGATATCGATTCCTTAATAGAATTTCCCTAAAAAAATTTCTCACCTTAATAAAGGACAGAAAATGATCTATTTAATGAATGGCTTTTGGAAATAATAATAATAATAATAATAATAATAATAATAATAATAATATAATAATAATAATAATAATAATAATAATAATATATATATATATATATATATATATATATATATATATATATATTATATATATATATATATATATATATATATATATATATATATATATGATTAAATTTCTACTAAGATAACAAGGTAACTACCCACCATTTATAAAACGAAGA
>SEYY01003553.1:5000-10000 GCA_009176605.1 Armadillidium nasatum
TAATAATAATAATAATAATAATAATAATAATAATAATAATAATAATAATAATAATAATAATAATAATAATAATTTTTTTTTTTTTAATTTTATGATTTTATAATATATAATATAAATAATATAATATAATACAATGAGTCAAAACTGATCCAAAAGGAGACATAATCCTTAAAATAATTTGTAAAGTTTCCTTAAAAAAGAAGAATTGATCTTGGCATCCTTTTTTCGTTTTAAAAATTCAGTATAAAATTTTTCAGAAATATTTTTGGAAATAAAACTCAAAATCAAATTTACTATTTAATTTTAATTTCAATAATATAATATTTGTTCAAAGGAAAAAAAATATTTTATGATATAACCGAATTTGTCTAGACAAAATTTTAAAAATTTTATCAAATAAGATAAAATGGCTGCATATAAGATAGAAAAATTTTGAAAACTTATTAAATTAACTTTTTAAATTTTACCAATTGGTAAATTGATTGAGAGATACGAATAACATTTTTCCTTTTTATATGATAGTATCAACTATTTCTTCGGTAGTTGTTTCCCTTGCTGAGGTTGTTGTTGTTTCAGTTTTTGAAGATACAGTACATTCTATCTTGTATGATATTCCACTAGTAACCTTTGTCAGAAAAGTATCTGAATTGATTTCTATGGTACATGTGTCTACCCCTTCACATACTTTAGCGTTATTAAAAGTTTTGCCGTCGGTTGAAATCTCAAATCTTAATGGGAATAATAAAAGGTCAAGGTTCTTCATAGTACATGTCGCAGTAAGACTCGTTGCTTCAGGGAAAGTTTCATTGAATGAACACCCTTTAAGGATAAGGGAAGAGCAGGAAAAAGTTTTTTCATTAAGAGCGGAATCCCCCGAAATGAAGAAACTTAAGAGGAGAACGGAAAACAGTGTTAAATGCATGATTAGTTTTTTTCCACGACTTCTGATGAAGAATTGACATCACACTCGAATTGATTCCCTTTTAAATGCATCTTTGTAGGTCATTAGAGTCATTTGGTTAATTAAAAATAAATAAAATGTTCAGGTTTCATTTAATTTTAAAATGTAAATGTATTATTTTATTTTATTCAAATTCAAAGTTGTCTATTTACCTTTCTAATTAATTAAAAGTAAGCGAAATGCTTTATATATATATATATATATATATATATATATATATATATATATATATATATATATATATATATATATATATATATATATATATATATATATATATATATATATATATATATATATATATATATATATATATATATATATTATATCTCCTCCGGTGGGCAAAGGCCGGAGGGCTACCAAATTCCACCGGAGTTGGGAAAAACCTATCCTGGTCGATGGTGGCCGACATGTCCAGATACACGGCTTTTCAAAGTATGCAAGTCAAATCAGGTTGGGAAAACAGATAAAGGGAGTGTGTTCCAGATTTTACTAGTAGAGTAAATGTGAGACTGAGCATAGCGGTTAAGTCTGGGGTCGGAGAGTTGAACAGAGAAAGGATGAGACTGAGAAAGGAAGGCGCGTCGCACGAGCTCTTCTCAATGGAGGAGGTATGCCACGAGAGAGTTCAGAAGAGCAGTATTCATTGTAATAGAGATATTAAAGAGAGAGTTACGCAACAATTCGAAGGGCTGAAAAAGATTGGAGAGAGTTAGTAAGATCAGGAGAATTGATGAGACGAAAAGTCCTAGACTCCACCTTCTCAAGGAGAGCTACAGTATATGAGTGGAACCACCCCATATGTGCGAAGCATACTCCATACAGGGATGAACAACACCCCTATACAGAGCAAGCAACTGGAGTGGCGTGAAATAATTCTGGAGGAGCCTCAGAACACCTAACCTCTTAGAAGTGTGTTTAGAAAGAGAAGTAATGTGATCTTTCCAAGAAAGGTCACGAAAAAAGGATACTATCAAGAATATTAAGAACAGATGAAGGTTTGAGTTGTGTGCTTTCGTTAAAGACATTAGAGTTGTGAGGAAGATTGTGTCGAGTGGAGAAATGGGGGAATTGAGTTTTTGAGGCATTGAAAACAGCCATGTTTTCTCTGCCCCAATTTGAAATACGTGAAAGATCAGAGATTAGTTGCTCCAAGGCTACCCTTCTCGAATTTATCAACTGCTGCCGGGTGGGCGTTTTTCAAACTGGAAGGAGTAATGAAGGGTAAAGTCATCAGCATAGGAGTGGATAGGAGATGAGGTAGTTGAAAGAAGGTCATTAATGAAAAGCAGAAAAAGTATTGGAGATAGGACAGAACTCTAAGTAACACCACTATTAATAGATTTAAAGGAAGAACGATGGCCGTCTACAACACAGCTATAGAACGACCTGAAAGGAAATTAGAGAGAAGATCACAGAGAGAAGGATAGATACCGAAAGAGGGAAGTTTAGAAATCAAAGCTTTGTGCCAAACTCTATCGAAGGATTTCGATATATCCAACACCACATCAAAGGATTCACCGAAATGCCAAATAACAAAGGACCAAGCGTCAGAGAGAAGTGAGAGAAGATCACCAGTAGAGCGTTTCATACGAAGGCCATACTGGCGATCAGATTTAAGATTAGAAGAATTGAGATGTTTCCAAATCTTAATATTAAGAAAGAACGGAGGTCAAAGAAATTGGAAGGTAGTTTGAGTGTTGAGAGGGGTCCCCCTTCTTAGGCATATGCTGAATGAGAAATCGTTTCCAACAAGAAGGGAAGGTTGAAGTAGAGAGGCAGGGTGCATGCTCGGAAGCACAAGTTTTGAGAACCACAGGAGGAATACCTCAGAGAGAGCAGAAATGACATCTTTAAAAAGAAATTCTAATTTTAGGCATAACTGAGTTGGAGGGGGTTGAGGGAGGAGGAATAGTTCCGGAATCGTCTAAGGTAGAGTTAGAAGCAAAAGTTTGAACAAAGAGTTCAGCTTTAGATGAAGGTAAAACAGCAGTGGTGCCGTCAGAAGATACTAAAGGAGGGAAATAGGAAGAAGCAAAGTTAGAGTTGACATTTTTTGCAAAATGCTAGAAAGAGCATGAGGAAGAGGAACCAGAAAGATTATTGCATTTTCTACAAAGAAAAGTGTGTTTAGTGTTACGATGGATAGATTATTGCACGATTCTGGGATGAAATGTAAGTAGCATGAGTTTCTGAAGTTTGAAGACAATGGTAATCCCTGAAGGCAATTTTCCTGCGGCGGATAGCGCGAGAACAAGCAGAGTTAAATCAAGGTTTGTTACGTTTTGTAGAAGAGAAAAAAAAATGGAATGTACGCCTCCATGCCAGAGAGAATCACCTCATTGATGCGTTTTGCACACTCCTTGGGAAACCTCCCAAGGAAGCAATAATCATTCCATTGGAAATCAAAGAAGAACGAACGCAAGTACGACCAGCTTGCGGTACCGAAATGCCACAAACGTTTCCTTTCAATATATATATATATATATATATATATATATATATATATATATATATATATATATATATATATATATATATATATATATATATATATATATATATATATATATATATATATATATATATATATATATATATATATATATATATATATATATATATATATATATATATATATATATATATATATATATATATATAATATATATATATATATATATATATATATATATATATATATATATATATATATATATATATATATATATATATATATATATATATATATATATATATATATAATATATATATATATATATATATATATATATATATATATATATATATATATATATATATATATATATATATATATATATATATATATATATATATATATATATATATATATATATATATATATATATATATATATATATATATATATATATATATATATATATATATATATATATATATATATATATATATATATATATATATATATATATATATATATATATATATATATATATATATATATATATATATATATATATATATATATATATATATATATATATATATATATATATATATATATATATATATATATATATATATATATATATATATATATATATATATATATATATATATATATATATATATATATATATATATATATATATATATATATATATATATATATATATATATATATATATATATATATATATATATATATATATATATATATATATATATATATATATATATATATATATATATATATATATATATATATATATATATATATATATTGGTAGTACTACTTCTGAACTTAATTTTTAGAAGAAACTGGATATTTAGTATTTATATTATTATGCAACTTAACATAATATATCATTTGACAAATCTTATCTAACGTTTCGGCTTAAATATAACAAAAGCCTTTATCAAAAGGCATTGAAAGTAAAATAAAACTATTATTAATATAAATGTCACAATATGACTAAAGAAATATGAAATGAAAAATAATAATAAAATAACGCAATTTTTTTTAAAGAGGATCACTCCCGAGAAAACGCGATGGTAGAGTAATATAAAACAGTAACAATAAATTAATATAATAGATACATGAATGAAAAATAGTAATAAATTAACACAAAATGTTATAAAGAGGGTTAATTCAGAGACAACGAGATGGTACAGTAATGTAAGACAAAGTGATAGCAGAAACAGAAGAGCATAGACCAGTCACAAGTAGTTGGTTGTGGGGACAAAAGTTACAAAAAAACACATAACAATCAATGGCACATATTCACGGACCGGGATTGCTGTCACTTAAGGAAACAGACAGCTTGTATATCCACACACATAAATGTATGACACTAATGGCAAACACATATACCTTAATAAGACATGCATAAACACTTACAGTAAACAAGCAGCACTAACAAGCACAACCATGCACATCCATATATATATATATATATATATATATATATATATATATATATATATATATATATATATATATATATATATATATATATATATATATATATATATA
>SEYY01003554.1:0-16555 GCA_009176605.1 Armadillidium nasatum
TCAGGAATAAACGACTTAGTCCGAAAAAGTGGATTATCTTCTAAGATAGTTACAGATTGGTTAAGTCGTCAGAATGTATATACACTACATAAACCGATAAGACATAAATTTAAAACAAGAAGGGTAATTGTGTCTAGTGTTGACGATCAGTGGCAGGCTGATTTAGTAGACATGCAAAAATATAAAAGTCAGAATAAAAATATAAATTATATATTAACAATTATAGATGTATTCAGTAAATACGCTTGGGCTATTCCTATTAAAAAGAAAACTGGAAATGATATTTCGAAAGCATTTGAAAATATATTTAAAGAAAGAATTCCTAGAAAAATACACACAGATAAAGGACTTGAATTTATAAACAAACCAACTCAAGATCTATTCAAAAAACATGGAATACATTGGTTCGCTACAGAAAACGAAACGAAAGCTCAGGTAGTAGAAAGATTTAACAGAACATTAAAATCTAAAATGTGGAAGTATTTCACTCAAAACAAAACGAAGAAATGGATTGATATTCTTCCAGATTTGATTAAAAATTACAATACAAGTAATCACAGAAGTATTAAAATGACTCCTGAACAAGGATCTCTCTCAAAGAATAGCAAATCTGTGTACGAAAATTTATTTCCTTCTACTGAGACTAAACTTCAGACATCGAAATTTAAAACGGGTGATAGGGTGAGAATCAGCAGAAAATTCAAAGATTTTAGAAAAGGTTATCTTCCAAACTTCACAGAAGAAATATTTATAATTGCTGAAGTATTGAAAACAAATCCTGTAACTTATAAAATCAAAGACATGAATAACGAAGTGATAATCGGAAGTTTTTATGAACAAGAAATGGTGAAATATAAAAGCGAATTATATGAAGTTGAAAAAATATTAAAAAGAAATAAAGGCAAACTTCTCGTTAAATGGAAGGGTTATAAAACAACATCTTGGATAAATGAAAAAGACTTAACCGAAATCTAGAACGTGAAACGTGAAAAAACGTGAAACGTGAAACGTGAAACGTGAAACGGCTTCCTTTTTGCTGTTTGCTGTTTCTATTTATGAAACAGATATCCTATGTAAAACAGAACGCGAAACAGCTTGTTGTTCATTGTTTTGCTGTTTGCTGTTTGCTGTTTCTGTTTTTTTCTCTATAATAAATGGCGTATGTTAATATTAAAGAAAAATCTGATTTAGTAAATATTAGAAAGATACTTCAGAAAAGATTTTTAAATGAGAAATTAGGTGAACAAGATATCTATCAAGAAAATATTAAACGACTACAACCATTAATTGAACCCATTAAGGATATAACTACACATCAAAAAGAACTACTTCAAAGTCAATCAGCAATACCAGCTATAACTATGAGTAGAACTCCTTTAGCTATTGAAGATGTACCAGCATCACCTAGTACTCCTGGGTATAATTTAGGAAAAATATCAGAAAAATATTTGAAAGGAATATTTTCTCACAACAAATATGATAAAGCATTCGGTATTAAAGCGACTGAAGGAAGTACAGATTTTAAATTGGGTAATAAAATAGTTAAAATTGATGGTAATAATTTAATTATTGATGGTCATCAATATATAGGTACAGAAGGTTTATGGAAACTTTTAACCTTGAAAAAACCTGGAGAAGTTTCCAATAATGACTATAAAAATTATAAGAAAATAATACTTCAAACTAAAGCGTTTTTAAAGGATGATGGAACTAGTGTTAAAGCGAATAGGGGTGATAAATATGATTTGTTTATTAAACCAATATATAATGAATATAAATTGCTTGAAGACATAAAGAAAACAACATCAGAAATACGTCAGATAAGCAAGAACACCAAGAAGAAGCAGTATTGAAAATATTCCTCGAAGAGCCAGTGTAGGAGATATTCCTAATATTTCAGGTACGGGATTTAAATTTTTACCTTCAGATCCTGATGAGCTTGTTAATAGACATAGAATATTATTTTCAGAAATTAAATCGGGTAATACTAACGTTTTTAATGAATTACAAGCTATAAATGATGAACTGTTAAGATTAAGAATATTTGATAAAGATTTAATAGAATCTTTAAACACTTTTTTTCTCTATAATAAATGAGCATAGTTTTATCTAGTAATACATCCGATTTCAAATATAATTTTTATCCATCTATAAAATTAGATAATTATAAAACACATGAAATAGCCTTATTAAATATAGATATGTATCATTCAGTACCAAATATCGATGAATCAAATAATAAATTCGTATATGAATATGATGGTAAAATATTTGAAATAATATTTCCAACAGGTGCTTATGAGATTCAAACGATTAATGATTACATTCAAAAACAACTTGATAAAAATAAGCATTCAGAAGCATTTAACATTAAAGCGAATAATATCACTATGAAATGTATTATTCATATAGAGAAATCTAATCTTAAAATAAACTTTAATCATAATCAGTCATTGAATAAACTTTTAGGATTTAAATGGGGTATCATTGAGGGAATTGGTGAACATGAAGGCGAAAACATTGTTGATATTTTATCAGTAAATTCTATTTTAGTTAATTGCGATATTATAGAAGGTTCATATCTTAATGGAGTGCAAGAACCAGTTTTGTATAGTTTCTTTCCCGATGTTCCTCCTGGTTATAAAATGAATGAAAAACCTAATACAGTAGTATATCTGCCGGTTACAATTCCAACTATTAATTCAATTCATATTTGGCTTACTGATCAAAATCTTAAACCATTGAATCTTCGAGGAGAGACAATTACTATTCGATTGCATTTAAAATCAACATAAACTTTTTTTTCTTTATAATAAATGGAATATAATTTAAATTGGAAAGAATCTTTAGAAAGGGATGATTCAATTAAAAGATTCGAATATCGTGATTATGAACCTTTTACAGGAACTAATTTAAATAAATCTACTGATATAAGAATATCAATTCAAAATCAGGATGAATTTTTACTACCTTCTAGAAGTTATATTTATATCGAAGGTTCTTTAAAAAAGGAAGACGGATCAACATTCGAGAAAGATCAACCAGGAACTGGAACTGGAGCAGGAAAAGAATTATACATAAATTTAATTAATAATGGAATTATGTATTTATTTTCAAGAGTTGATTACCAACTTGGAAATGAAAACATTGAAGGATATTCAAATCCTGGGCAAACGTCAACTATGAAAGGATTTTTAACATACCCTATCAATTATTCAGAGGGCATGAATTTTATGTGGTTCCCTGATAAATGTGATAAAATATGTCCAAAAATTAATAATTCTGGATATATGGAGAGACATAATTACTTATTTAAAAACGCATCAGGAAATTTTAGCGTTGCTATTCCTTTAAATCATATATTCGGATTTTGCGAAAATTATGACAAAGTAATTTATGGAATAAAACATCAATTAACTTTGAGAAGAAAAGAACATGATAACGATGCTATATTAAAATCGTCTGATAAAGACAGTGAAGGTATTTATAAAGTTCCAGATGGTAAAATTATTTTATCAAAAATAGTTTGGAGAATTCCACATGTAACCCTTACAGATAAATATATGATTAAGTTAAGTAATGATATCCAGAACAAAATAGTTTTGAATGTTAATTTCTTAAACAGACAGTGTGAATCTGTAGAAGTAAATCAAGGACAAAAACAATTCGATTGGAGATTAAATGTAACAGCTGGATCAGAAAAACCTAGATTTATAATCTTAGCTTTTCAAGAAAATAAAGATGATAATCAAGTTATGAATCCGGCTATATTTGATCATTGTAATTTAACTAACGCTTGTGTTCGATTAAATAGCGAAAGATATCCAGAAATGGATCTTCAACTTGATTTTAATGAAAATCATTATACAACTGCTTATAAAATGTTATCGGATTATTTTAATCATATACTTTATAAAGAAAAAAATTGTTCTATTACTTTATTAGAATACCGGAATTTGTATCCATTGCTAGTATTTGATGTAAGTAAACAATCTGAAAAATTAAAAAATTCAGTTACAGATATTAAAATAACAGCGGCTTTTCAAAAGAATATATCAAAACCTACAAAGGCTTATGCATTAGTATTATCAGAAAGAATTTTAAAATTAGAATCCGATGGAAATAAAATGAATATCGTTTATTAGTTTTTTTTTCTCTTAAATAAATGAGATATTATTGTATTCACTGTAGAAAGATAACAAACACTGAAAATTTTCAAAAGGTGATAAGACCTAAAAGTGCCATGTTTAGAGGCATATGCTCAGAATGCGGAAGAATAAAAACTCAATTTACCTCTAATAATCAAATGAAATGAAAAAAAAATATGAAAATTTAAAATTAAAAAAAAGGAAAAAAAATATTATATTTAATTTATATATAATAACTTTTTTTTTCTTTAAATAAATGACGTACATGGATATGAAAGTATATCTTACACCTAATCAGGTAAAGAAGTTAAAAATGCAAATAAATAAAAAATCTTCTATATCATTTAGAATTAATCCAAAGCAAAAAGGTAATATATCTCTTCTCTTAACTCAAACTCAAAAAGATAAATTTTTAAAGAATATACCATTTAATTTAAAATTAAGTATATCACAAGTAACAGCTTTAGCAAAACATGGAGGATTTTTAATAACACTTCCAACATTATTAGCGGCTGCAAGTGCAATCGGTTCTCTTGCTGGTGGAGCTAGTGCTATTGCAAAGACTGTAAATGAAAAGAAAGCAATAGATAAACAATTAGAAGAAACTAGAAGGCATAATATTCAAATGGAAAAAAAGAAAACCAATGGAAAAGGTCTTTTTTTAAAACCAGCCCCTCGTCAACGAAAAACTGGCGAGGGGATGTTTTTAAAACCATACAAAAGATGAATATTCCGATGAAAGCATTGAGTCAATATGATCTTATGAGATATGTTAATGAACTTAAAATTCCAAACTTTAAAGGAATTTATATGAGAGATGCTCTTCCAAAAAAATCTAATAAAAAGGAATGTGGGATCTTAAATTTAGATTCAATTAAAGGTTCAGGAACTCATTGGACGTGTTGGTTTAAGAAATGTAATAATTTATGCTATTATTTCGATTCATTCGGTGTTGAACCTCCAAAAGAATTTGAAAATTATGTTCAATGCGATATTGTCTATTCAACATATCAAATACAGAAATTTAACGATGTGATTTGTGGTCATTTATGTCTAACAGTTCTTTATGCATTAACTGTATTAAATATAAATTTCCATTCTATTCTTTTTTTTTTTCTCTATAATAAATGAGTGTTAACATCTTTGGAAGCGGACCTGAAAGCGTACAAGGTCCTCGAGGATTTCGAGGTCCGCCAGGACCACCAGGACCACAAGGATTGTTTGGAATTGGATTTAAATATTTAGATGAAGAAGGTAATTTTGATATTGAAGATAAAAGGCTAGCAAATGTAGCTTTTCCTCAAGAGAAAAACGATGTTACTACAAAAATTTATACTGATAATTTAGTAAAGGAAATAAGAAGTAAGGTTGATGAAACGTTAAGACGAACAGAAAATATGAATAAATCAATAACTGAATTACAATCTGAAGATGATCATATTAAAAAATTTGTTGAAGAAATGAAATCTCAACTCTTCGATATACATAACAACGTTTTGACTAAAGAAGGTTTTGAGAGCGCTTTAGCAACGATTAATAAACAGATTTCAACGTTAGATAAAAATAGGAATAATAATTTACAAATATGTGCTTATGAAACAATCATTTTTCAAACTAATTCGAAACTAGAAGCTGGGAAGTTTCCATTCGTTTTAGGGATGAAAGGACCATCTTCGAAAAAAACGGGTTATGTTATGCCTTATAAAGGAATTATAGATACAATTACGTTAACTTCTCAAGATATTGATCAATATATTTCGGTAAAATTATTTATTAATGGGGATGAATTTTAAAGATTTAGATATAGATAAATATAAAGATGATTACTATACAATTAATAGAATAAGAAACATACATCTTAACGAAGGTGATATTATAAATTTTCAAGCTGCAAGTGATACAACTAATGAAAAATCTATGCATACTATTCAAGCGTTTCTAAAATACAATTTAGGAAAGAATTCCGAAGAAAATATGTTGAGAGATGAAGTAATTAAATTTGATGGAAAAAATAAATATGAAATATATTCTCCACCAAAAATTAATGATGGTGATATGGGAAAAATTAAGCATAATGAAAAAGAAAAAAATGAGTATGAACTTGTTCTCAAAGAGAATCATAACAATATTGAAGAAAATATAGATATCAAAAATATTATAATTAGCGATGACTTTGGAAATGTGGTATACAGTTCTGATAATACTGATGCTGAAATTAAAAGAACATATGGAGATAATATCTTTTAAACAAAACTTTTTTTTTCTCTATAATAAATAGATGGAAAACAAATCAGAACTATTAAAAATTTTGAACTATTCAACTGATTATGTACAGACTACAAAATTATCTAATTTAATGAAAGAAGTGACTTACAAAGTTATTGAACTTAGAAAAATAAATACAAAATATGGTCCCGCAATATTTGCAATTCTACGTATAGGAGAGGATGAAGTAACTAATGTGTTCCTTCCAAGAAGATATGTTAATCTCTTGAATGATAAGGAAATTAAATTTTTAAATGAAAGCGATCTTAAAATGCAATATATTGGTGGAGATTATCATCAAATTAATTTTTCATAAACTTTTTTTTCTCTATAATAAATGAACGCTTTACAAAATCATGAGAAACTCAAAGAATTCAAGTTTAGTAATAAAAAAATTTATAGAAAAATTCTATATAATATTGCCAAAATGTAAAGATCTTTTTAGAAATTTATGGAGATACACTGATGGAGTAGATAAATCTTATAGATAGACGATTTTTAATATAAGATTTACTAAGGATATCGGAAGAATATATGAATCTTTACCATAAATTTATTAAGAGCCTAGGTTTTCTAAAAGCTGTAAGGGAAATAGAACTTATGTAGCTAATAAACAGATAAAAGAAAGATTATTTGATCGGTTAATTGCCTTAGCGATTCATACTGAATTTTAAGTAAAAGGAAAATTATTATATTTAAAATTTTAAAATATAATACTCATATCCTTTTTACTCAATCAACTTCCATTTATTAATCTCACAAATTTTTTTCCACATTTGATTGTACTTATTTAACGTAATTTCTCTTTTATTAGAAACTTTCTGAAAATCTGATATATTACATTTGACACCACATAATTGTAGCAATTTAAATAATTTAAAGTGAACATTTAAAGAATTCTTTCTATTTGAACATTTTACATCCAGATATGCTTGTTCAAATTCATCATTGAGATTTAATATTTTATCATAATTATTCATTATCTCTTTATTTTTTTATAATATTTATCAATAACTTTCTCTAAATATATTCTTGGTGAATATTTAATGGTTTATTATCATTATTTTGCGTATATTGAGAACGGTTAGCTTTATAGTTGTAATTATCCCATTTATTTTTATAGAAATCTTTTAAAAAATTACATGATTTACAATTTTCGTTAGTTTCACGTTTGTGTAAAGAACATATTATTTCCATTATTTATTATAGATTTTTTTATTATAACTCAATTTTCAGGTTTTGATTGGGAGGGGGTTTGGTAACACCATTTAAAACATTTTTCAATAACATTTTACAGCATATTATAAGGTAATTTTCAGGTAGCGAGCGAGCGAGCGAGTTCCGGTACCATCGTTTTATATATATATATATATATATATATATATATATATATATATATATATATATATATATATATATATATATATATATATATATATATATATATATATATATATATATATATATATATATATATATATATATATAATCTTCCTTGGATTTCAGTTCTGTCTTTACTAGAGCTGTTGATTTTAAAGAAATTTTATTAGTTTCTGTTTTGTTGAATTATAATGTTTCGAAGTTTGGTTATGAGTAAGAATCTTTTTTATATCAGTATTTTATCATTATATCAGACAGAACACAAATATGTACTATCGCGGAAAGGAATAATGCACTGTTGCTTGGATCGATCATTTTTCAAAGTAACATGGGTCTAATTTTTGATTAAATTTTCACCCAATCGTCTTTCAACAAGAACTTTAGCTACGCCCAATGATCAAGTGTTAGTTGAAAGGTATTTTTAATAGATATAATATTTGCAAACGTTATGGTTACACGCATATACACACGCACACACACATACACACACACACACACATATATTATATATATATATATATATATATATATATATATATATATATATATATATATATATATATATATATATATATATATATATATATATATATATATATATATATGTATTATAAAATAACAGTAAATAAAAAAATAAAAAAAAAAAAAATTGGAGCAAGCTTTCGAAGGGATAGCCACCCTTCCTCTTTCAGGCTCTAGTTTATTATTAAAAGATTTTTTTAAAAAAAAAAAAAAAAAAAAAAAAAAAAAAAAAAAAAAATAAAATATAAAATAAGAAAAAAAAAACCTTTAAGAAAACTTGAAAATTTTGAAAATTTTTTAACAATATGATTCGTAAAATCATCTAATAAAACATTATTATGAACATTAAAATTATTTTTACATTTTTAATTAAAAAGGATTCTATAAACTGTCTTTTATTTACATTATCTTCTTTTATTTAGTAATTTCATCTCTTCTAGTACAATCTTATGATTATTAAATATCCGATGTCTATTGTAAAGCAGAATTTTCATCTCTAACTTGAAGCGAATATTTATGTTGGTATTTTCTTCTTTTAAAATCCACCGTCTCACCAATATAAACACTATCGCAATCTTTGCAAGGGACCTGATAAACACCTGCATTATGTTCGTCCTTTTTTATCGAGATTTTTTGTCTATGAAAAAACTTTTTAATATTCGTTGGGACACTCGACACCAACAAAAACTCTCTTGGTAAAAATTTCTTAATGTTGGTAGTGTCAGTGGGTACGTTCACTATAAACTTATCAGCAATGTCAAACTTAAGACGATTTTCAGCTTCACAATCTCTCTCGATATTTTCATTTATATTTTCAATCTCATTTGAATTGTCATCAATAGGTGTGTCATGAATGGTAAAATTCGAAATTCAGTCCATCTTGCCTTTCAACATTTCGCAATCTCCTTTTTGTGGATTTCAAAGCTTTATCTATAAATTGAGAAGGATATCCAAGAGTTTTAAAAATCCCTCTAATATGTGCAATCTCCTCATCCAAATATTCCGGACTACAAAGTCTAAAAGCTCTTAAAAAGAAACCTTTTAAAATGCCAAATTTCACGTGGGACTCATGACAAGAGAGCCAATGCACATAACTATCAATGTGTGTATCCTTTCTAAAAACTTTAAAAGCAAATTCTTCTCGATTGTCAGAAATAAAAACTTTTCGAATCAAAAGTACATCTAAAAATGGCAGACAACATTTTGCTCTAATTCAAGTGTAAATTTTATCTGAGGAACACAATCATTCAACTTCGAAAGAATGGTAGCAGGCTCCACTTGATCAGGTAGCACGACAAATACGTCATCAACATATCTTAATTAACCAAACATGATCAAAATTTAAAATATTTGGAAGAAATTTAATTTCAAAAATTTCCATAAAAACATTCGATAAAACCGGAGAAAGAGAGATCCCATACTCAAACCAGCAACTTGCAAATAAAACTCATCGTTAAAAGCAAAATAAGACTTGTGAAAGGCACAAGTTAATCAATTGTAAAAATACCTCAGTATCAACACATATTGATAGTTATGTGCATTGGCTCTCTTGTCATGAGTCCCACGTGAAATTTGGAATTTTAAAAGGTTTCTTTTTAAGAGCTTTTAGACTTTGTAGTCCGGAATATTTGGATGAGGAGATTGCACATATTAGAGGGATTTTTAAAACTCATGGATATCCTTCTCAATTTATAGATAAAGCTTTGAAATCCACAAAAAGGAGATTGCGAAATGTTGAAAAAGCAAGATGGACTGGATTTGGTCTCTGGTGAATTTCGAATTTTACCATTCATGACACACCTATTGATAACAATTCAAATGAGACAGAAAATATAAATGAAAATATCGAGAGAGATTGTGAAGCTGAAAATCGTCTTAAGTTTGACATTGCTGATAAGTTTATAGTGAACGTACCCACTGACACTACCAACATTAAAAATTTTTACCAAGAGAGTTTTGTTGGTGTCGAGTGTCCCAACGAATATTAAAAAGTTTTTTCATAGACAAAAAATCTCGATAAAAAGGACGAACATAATGCAGGTGTTTATCAGGTCCCTTGCAAAGATTGCGATAGTGTTTATATTGGTGAGACGGTGGATTTTAAAAGAAGAAAATACCAACATAAATATTCGCTTCAAGTTGGAGATGAAAATTCTGCTTTACAAAGACATCGGATATTTAATAATCATAGAATTGGACTAGGAAGAGATGAAATTGCTTATAAAAGAAGAAGATAATGTAAATAAAAGACAATTTATAGAATCCTTTTAATTAAAAATGTAAATAATTTTAATGTTCATAATAATGTTTTATTAGATGATTTTACGAATCATATTGTTAAAAAATTTTCAAAATTTTCAAGTTTTCTTAAAGGTCTTAACAATTTTATTTAAACTACCAACCAATTATTTTTATGCCTTTTGTTTTTAAAAAATCTTTTAATAATAAACTAGAGCCTGAAAGAGGAAGGGTGGCTATCCCTTCGAAAGCTTGCTCCAATTTTAATTTTTGTTTTTATTTCCTGTGGGGTGTTTTACTGTCTAAAATTTTACACGGTTATAGTGTTTTATATATCTATATATATATATATATATATATATATATATATATATATATATATATATATATATATATATATATATATATATATATATATTATATATATATATATATATATATATATATATATATAATATATATATATATATATATATATATATATATATATATATATATATATATATATAATAATTAACAAAAGTTTTTGCCGTATTATTCTTATAAAATATGTAAAATAATAATTATTATATCAATAAACTACAATGATTCGATATATTATGGTATCGACAAATATACAACGTAGTCTTGGGTGATAGTATTAAATCTTATATATATATATATATATATATATATATATATATATATATATATATATATATATATATATATATATATATATATATATATATATATATATATATGTATGTATATATATATATAATTATATATATATATAATATATATATATATATATATATATATATATATATATATATATATATATATATATATATATATATATATATATATATTTATATATATATATATATAAAGGTGCATAATAAAAGATATTTTAATAGGTAGAGATATTCTTAAACGCATAGGAAAATTTACTTTTGATTTTAATAATAAAAATGTACAGCTCCGTTTACAGTTGCAAATTTCATGTACCATGATGTAATATTAAATAAGAAAGAATTAATAGGAGATATCTTTTTAGCAGAAGAAGAAGAAATTGAAATGGAAAATATAGTAAAATCTGAAAATATATTGAAGATAGAAGTTAAAAATTTAGATAATTTAGAACCAGAACAGCAAATGAAAATAGTTGATGTAATAAAGAAACATAAAGATGCATTTGCTCAGACTTCTGATGATATTGGTCTTTGCACATTAGCAGAACATAAAATTAAGACTGGAGATTCAAAACCAATCTTCATTCCTCAATATCGCCTTCGTCAAGCCACAAAAGAAAATATACAAGAACATATTGAAAAAAATTTGAAACTAGATATAATTGAAAGATCCACTAGCAGCTGGAATTGTTCTATTCTTTTACTAAAGAAGTCAGATGGAGGAGTAAGATTCATATATGACGCCAGAGGTTTAAATAAAGTTACTGAAGCAGAAGATATGTCGATGACTAAGGTTGATGAAATCCTATCTTCTCTAAACAGATCAAGATACTTCACAGGTCTGGACAATTTAAAAGGTTTCAATCAAATCATGATAGCAGAGGAAGATAGACATAAAAATAGCTTTATTGAACCTAATAATCTAAAATATCAGCACAAACGCATGCCATTCGGTCTTCTTGGAGCCGCAAGTACCTTCTGCCGTGTCTTATCTATATTATTTTCAAAAGTTTTAGGAAAATTTTGTCATATATACATGGACGATCTTATTTTATATAGTTCATCTTTCGAAGACCATGTAAAGTACTTAGAACAAATTTTAAAAATTTATAAAGAATTAAACCTCAAACTTTTGTTAAAGAAATGTAAATTCGCTAAAGAATCTTAAATATTTAGACCATATAATTTCGAATAAAGGAATCCAAATTGATACTGCAAAAATTCAAGGAATGAGAGATAATCAAACTCCTAAGAACGTGAAAGAAATTAGAAGATTTATTGGAATGACAGGTTATTATCGAAAATTTATTAAAGACTTCTCTGAAATAAGTACTCCTTTGACAAATTTAACTAAGAAATATACAAAATTCATTTGGACCAATTTATAAAATACAGCATTTAATAAATTTAAATAACTTTTAGGCACTTCTCCTATCTTAATCCATCCAAATTTCAATGAATCATTCAAGCTACATACAGATGTTAGTGATAAAGCCATTAGTGCAGTTTTAACACAAGATGTAGATAATATCGATAGACCAATAGCTTATTATTGAAGAAAACTAACTCCTCAAGAACAGCGATATAGTGTGACAGAAAGAGAAGCTTCCTCGATAGTTAAGTCAGCAAAACATTTCAATTATTATTTATATGATCATATGTTCACTATAATAACAGATCATCAGCCTTTAAAATATTTGTTCAAATTTAAACCTTCAACTCCGAGAATAGCTCGTTAGGCTCTACTTCTAACAGAATTCAATTTCGACATAAAATTCAAAGCTGGTCGTGAACATGCTATCCCAGGTACTCTAAGTCGTACTGTAAATACTATAAACAGTGCAGAAGAAATCAATCTTTCAACCGTCTTAAACGCTGAAAACGTGAGAAAGAACAAATGGATGATTTGGAATGACCAAGAATTATAAATTATTAAAAAAAAACAATATTGAAGGAATACCTAGAGATATTCATTTAACTAGATTTACAATGGAAAATAATTGTTTATATTTTATTAATGAAAACAAACATCAAAGAGCTTATTCTGAAGTTTTAGTAATTCCGCGCCCTCTTAAATCAGTAGCATTTTATGTTTCACATTCCTCTAATTTAAATTTTCATGCCAGATGTGCTAAAACTTTACACAGAGCAAAGACTTTGTTTTATTGGTCAAATATGATACAAGATATCAAAGATTGTTGTAAATAATGTCTAACTTACCAAAAACTTGCTCCAAATAATAGCATAAAAACTTATGATTATATTGGATATAACGTCAAAGAAAAATTAAGAAATAAAATGAAGAAAGCTTTTGAGAATGCTTGGAAACATAGCTCAGAAAAACAGATAAAAAGAAATGATCATTATAAAATTCATAATTTTAGAGAATTTCAAATGACAGACATTGTATGGCTCAAAGATAATTATAGACAAGGAAAAGATAATAAGCTTAAACCACGATGGTTAAAACCATATAGAATCACAGAGAAGATTTCTGCTGTGAATTACAGTATGTTATAAAACCTTTGTATGATGCGCATAAAAGACAAGAAAAAGTAAATATAAATAGACTGAAGATTTTTCGTTTACCAAATCTTATTCATGACGAGGATACATATATAGAACCTGAAATAAGTCCTAATAATATAGATGAAGCAAACACTGAATATGTTTCAGAAAATTCTGATTCAGACTCTGATGAAGAAATTGATTATGTTCCTAGAAATATTATAAATGTTAGGAGAGATAGAAATGCTCCCAGTATTAGTGAAAATAATCATCATAATTTAAGGTCAAAAGGATCAGTCCCAGTTAATTCTAGACTGCCGAATAAGCCTCTAGAATATAGAACAAGAAATATTGTTGGTATTTTAATAGTTTTAACCGTTATGATTAAACTCATTTGCTGTTGTTAAAATGGGAAGAATATAGATTCTTTTGAAAGGAAGAGAAGAGTGTGCGATTTATTTTTATGTTCATTTATTCATTCATTATGAGGGGAGGGGTCTATGTTTTTTTCCGACCATTTATTATGGAGATGAGAGGAAAACGAATTTAAAGGGTAAACACTAATGCATATATTTAGACACTATCAGACTGATCGTTGTTTTTTTTTTATAGGGGATCAAACCCCCTCTATAACCATTTTCCCTTTTTTCACTAAATCCTTAATAAAATATGAAATATTTTATGTTTTCTTTCCTTTTTTCTTTTAAAGATTTGAAAAAAATATGTAGGAATCAAATGAGCGCATGATTTTAATAATAGGTGATGGCTTAAATGGTTTAAATCCTGCCCAAAATCATTGGAAATTTTTAAATTTTCAATTTTTTTAAACTTTTTAAATTCAAATGAATATCTTTATGTGAGTCGCAATTTTTTTTTGATCAGATAGATTTATTTATTTTCCACTAACTGTCTCTAATTCAAAAAACAGTTTGAAAATTATCGTTGTTTTCGTTTTATTTTATTTTTTTTTTTTTGGCAAATTTTTATCTCTGAAAAGTGCTATTTCTAGAAAATCACATAAACGTAAGACTCATAATGTTATTTATTAAAAACATTCCAAGTTTGAATGGTCATATCTCAGTAAACATTTGGAGCTATGAAAAACTAATTACATATTTGGAATCTGCTTATTATTTCCTATTAAAATATACCAAAAAAAAATTATATTTATTAAAAAAAAAAAATTTTTTTTTTTTTGAAGTTGCCGTATATCGCCAAACTTAAGGTCATTCGACAAGTGTCACTTGAACGTCTTTTTCTCAGGAACCGCTTGGAATTAGGAAAAACTAATCACAGATTTGGAATCAACATATATTTTACTAAAGAACTGATGAAAAAAATTTTTACCCTAGAAGTTAATGTCCTTCCTTCGGAGGGTCCCACTTTGAGAATTTTTGAGTGGTTATATCTCAGTAACTCTTTGGAATTATGGAAAACTAATTACACACCAGGACTCTGCGTATTATTTTCTATAAAAATGTGGAAGTAAAATAAAAAAAATTTCTTTTCAGAGTGATGTGTCAGTTTTTTGAAAACTAAATCAACCAAATGGTATAAAAATAACAGGACTGAAAAATATTCAATCTTTTTCTGTCACTCTAATAACTTAGTGTATTCCCAAATGAGAAGGGGGAAATATTGGAATGATAATATAAAATATAAATAAATGAAAATATACACTCATTCGTATTTAATGGGTTAGTGGACTGTATTCATATAGGATTTATTTAAGTAAATACGAAGAGGAGAATTAACAAAGTTTTGCTAATTCTGGGATCTCATTTGGCAACACTTCTCCCTATCCCTTCAACGTCCTCAATTGGAAGGACCCACTTCCTAAGATATTAAAGGGAATAGCCAAAGATTGGGTCTACACAAAAGTAATGTGTATTTTTGTTCGAGGAAATAAAATAGTCAGTTTAAATTAACTTTAACCATCCTACCTTCTACTTTCAAGATAAACCATCTCAAAAGAATAAAGAATCCTGTATTTACAGATATAATTTAAGAATGGCTTATCTGGAAATTAAATGAAGAGACAAACCTTCAGCACTGAAGGAAGTTAGAGAATTAAGAAAGAAATAAATATTCATGTTCTTTTTATTATATTTGATAGAAAGAGGAAAGTCTGTAATTGAATCCAACAAAAAAAATATAATCAAATGTTGTTGAAGTTACTTTAATATGAAATAAGTAAGCTGAAATGTATTTAAATAAACAAAAATATAAATAATATAACATATAATTTAATAAATAAATATGTATAAAATAATATATGATAAATAGTAGTTAAAGCGTCAAATATATACAACTAAATAATATAGTAGAACTATTTTAACCTTAGTAATAATAATAAAATTATTGTTACAGAGTCATTTTCATTCACTTAAGACTCTTAAATTTATTCACAAAAAATTTATTTACGTCCCAAATCCACTAAATCTGGTGTGGATTTTTTAAATAAGTAGATTTATTTTATCTATCAACATTTAAGTCAATAAATAAATACTATTAATAATATAAAATAAAATGTAGCCTATTTATTTACAGGTTTTTATAAAAACAAAAAATGAAAAAATACTAACAGTGTAGCATAATGTTGCATACAAAACTGTGATTGACAATTTTAAATACCAGAGAAGGTATTTTCAGTTTCACCGAAAGATAGAATAGTAAAAGATATACAGGAAAAAACCGAAATCCTAACTATGCCGTTCTACCGAAATCTGAAATAATAATAAAGTAAAAAACTTTTAAAATATTGATTTAGTTTGATTTTTTTAGACGTGGGTATTTTTAAAGTTTAAGACAAAACTC
>SEYY01003555.1:0-25222 GCA_009176605.1 Armadillidium nasatum
TGCAGTCAGAAAATTAGAAGAGAACTCCGGGTGCTACAAGTAAAAAAATTTCAAATCTTTTTGGAGTATCTAAAATCAAAACAAAGATGAACATTCACTAGCAGAAAAGGAGCGGTCAAAGAAACAGAAAAAAAAAATCTTAATTTCTTATATTTTGTTTGAAATTTTTTGTTATTATTTGAATGATTGAGCTGAAATTTTCAAATATGTGAATTTTTTCACGAAGTTCTGAGTTGATTTCGAGCATTTTTTTGAGTCTATAACGGTTTGAAACTTATTTGGACCCAAAGTTGAAAAAATGAATAACTGGGTCAAACCACTGGTCCACATGAGCTGAAATTTAACTGAATAATCCTTTGCCAAAATTTCTTGCATTGGTGGGAATAGATTTTTGATATCACGTCTAGAAAATTTTTTTTTTTGCAAAAAATCGTACCCTTCTGGAGGAAAAAATTATTTAAAAAAGCTACTATTTTTTTTTTATTTGTGAATATTGTTTAGAAGAGGAACAGGGCAACAATTTTTATTTAGTGCATTTTTAAATGCCTTTGTTTGAAGCGAGATATAGCCCCTCAAACTTTGGGAATTTTTGAAATTTGGCCAAAAATGGACCTTTTTGAAGGCTATATCTCAAAACCAACGAATCTCATCGAATAAAGTACATAGAGGAATTTGTAGCCCCACCCCTCCTCTATACACACCAAAAATAGGAAATGTTATAGTTGTATTTTTAAAAAAAAATTGTCTGAAAAGGTGGATTTTTTTAGTTCAAAAATTTTTTTTTTTTTTTTTTTTGGCTTATAACATTTTTATAACTCTGGAAACAAAAGTCTATTAGAGGCTTTTGTAGCCCATATAATTTTGAATAAATAGTCCAACTTTCAGCTCATTCTAAAAAGTGGTTTGGCACCACCATTCTATTGAAAAAGGGTAAAATTTCCACAAAAAAATTTTTTTTTAACCGTAATAGACTCGGAAAAACGCTAGAAAGGGACTTTTCTTACCGGTAAAAAATCTATATACACTGAAAGTTTCAGCAGAATCGCTGAAAATAAAAAAAGAAAAAATTTCTGTATAATTTGCCATTTTCCCGGCCGGCAACCCGGTTTTCCTGATTTTTAGCCGGGGTTGGCCGGGGCCGGGCCCCGGTCGGTTCCTATATATATATAATATATATAATATATATATATATATATATATATATATATATATATATATATATATATATATATATATATATACCTTGTACAGTACATTGCAGAAAATAAACATCAAAGGACAAATATAGGAACCTGGTATTAAATTATTTTTTTTATATTTATTAAAATGAAATGAACAGTCAAAAAAAAAAAAATTGCTATATATAATAATATATATATATATATATATTATATATATATATATATATATATATATATATATATATATATATATATATATATATATATATATATATATATATATATATAGAGGCATTCTCTGACAGATCAGGTGATGCATGTAACCACACCCCTCCCGATTTTGATGAAAATTGGAATACTAAGGGAGTTTATTCTGAAAACTCCAAAAATAAAATCCGTTTTTCAAAATTCCAATCAGGGGGGGAGATACGGACCCCCCAAATTTTGACATTTTTGGAAACCCCCTTTCGTTAAAATTTCCATAACTCAGGTCCTATTTATCATAGAGACATGGGAGTTGCATCATTGGATAGAGAATACTCAGATGTATAATATTACTTCTATGCATATTTTTCACTGGATGTTACCAAAAAAAGTTATAGTAGTTCAAACATTTTGGGGGGGTGAGAAACCCCCACAGCCACTCTCAATCTAAAAAAAATTTTTCTCTTCAAGAACAATCACCTCCTCACCATGTACCTTCAGCACAAGCTCCTTTCCCTCCTCCTCCCTTCTAATTATTAACAGTTCTGTCTTTTCAACATTCATGATCAATTCCACCTCTTTTAGCTTTTCAGCAAAACTTATCACCTCTCCTAACTTCTCTCTATCTTGGCTCCAAATATATATATATATATATATATATATATATATATATATATATATATATATATATATATATATATATATATATATATATTATATATATATATATATATATATATATATATATATATATATATATATATATATATAATATATATATATATATATATATATATATATATATATATATATATATATATATATATATATATATATATATATATATCCACCGGTGGGTAAAAACCAGAAACCTACTAATTTCCACCAGAGTTGGGTCAATACAGAACCTAATCGTTAAACAACAACATGCACCTATACACGGCTCTTGAAAGTGTGCAAGCCAAAAGAAGTTGGGAAAACAGAAAAAGGGAGTGTGTTCCATTCTTTACCAATTGAGTACATATAAGGTTAGACATAGCTGTTAAGTCTGGGATCAAACAGTTGAACAGAAAAAGAATAAGACTGTGTAGAAAATCGTGTTACACAAGCGTGTTCTCAATGGAGGAGAAAAGCAACGGAAGAGTTCAGAAGAGAAAGAGACTGCAGAGAATTAGTTAAGATGAAAAGCCAGACTCCACCTTGTTAAGGAGAGCTGTGTGAGTGGAACTACCCCAGATGAGAGGCGCATTCCAAACAGGGGAGAACAACACCCCTATAAAGAGAAAGCAATTGGATTGGAAAAAAAAAAATCATGAATGTGCAACAGAACACCCAACCTCTTAGAAACTTGTTTAGAAAGAGAAGTAATGTGATCCTTCCAAGAAAGACCACTAGAGATTATTAAGGACAGATGAAGGCTTGAGTTGCGTGTTTTAGAAGATGTCATAGTTTTGTAGTGGATAGTCTCAAGTAGAGATATGGAGGAACTGAGTTTTTGAGGCATTGAAAAAGACTATGTTTTCTCTTCCTAAATTTGAAGTGCAAGAAAAATCAGAGGTCAGATATTCCAAGGTCAACATTCTAGCGTCAATTAACTGTTGCCTTTCAAACTGAAAGGAGTAATGATGAGTGAGATCATCAGCATAGGATCGGATAGGTAATGAAGTATTAGAGAGGATTATTAATTAAAAGTTTAAAAAGCTTTGGGGATAGGACACCACTATTAGCAGATTTAAAGGATGAATGGTGGTAGTCTACAACAGCAGCTATAGAACGACCAGAAAGAAAATCAAAGAGAAGGATAAATTCTGAAAGAGGAAAGTTTAGAAATCAAAGCTTTGAACCAGTCCCTATCGAAGGGATTCAAAATGCCCAGGGCGATAGCAAAAGATTCACCGAAATATCGTAGAGCGGAAGACCAAGAGTCAGAGAGAATAGAAAGAGATCACCAGTAGAGCGTTTCTTATGGAAGTCATACTAGCGATCAGAGATAAGATTTGAAGAATTGAGATGCTTCCAATTGAGATTCGAAAACTTTAACAAGAACGGAGGTTAAAGAATGTGACAGTAGTTGGAGGGTAGAGAGGGGTTCCCTTTCTTCGGCACAGGCTGAATGAGCTAACGCTTCCAGCAAGAAGGAAAACTTGAAGCAAGAGACAAAGACAAAAAAAATTTACCAAATCAGGGTACAAGCTCAGAAGAACAAGTTTAAAAACCACATGTGCGATACCAGTCAGTACGGTTTGCTTTCTTTGTGTTAAGCTCAGAAAAAGCAGAAATAACATCTCTAGAAGAAATTAAAATATTAGACATAAATAAGTTGAAATGGGGTTGAAGGAGGAGTAATAGCTCCGGAATCGTCTAAGGTGAATTAGAGGCAAAAGTTTGAGTGAATAGTTCAGCTTTAGAAGAAGGCAAAATGGCGTCAGAGGAAGATTAGAGGAGGGAAAGAGGAAGAAGCAAAATTAGAGTTACATTTTTTGCAAAATGACAAAAAGGGTGTGAAGAAGAACCAAAGTGATTATTGCATTTCAATGAAGAAAAGAGTTTTTGGTGTTGCAGAGGATAGATTTTGCACGATTCTGGGATGAAATATAAATTGAATGAGTTTCTGGAGTTTGAAGACAATGGTAATCCCTAAAGGCATCATCCCTATGGAGAATGGAACAAGAACAAGCAGAGTTAAACCAAAGTTCGTTAGGTTTAGTAGAAGGGAAAGAATATGGAATGTACACCTCCATGCAAGGGAGTATCACTTTAGTAGCAATGATCTCTGCAAACTCCGAGGGTCCATTCCCACAGTTTTGAGTTTCACCAATATTTTTTTATTTTTTTATAAAGGTAATGTACGAATAAGCGCTTGTAAATTTGGAACATGAGAAGGGAGTCGGGGGAAGTTGAAGTGGGAGCATAGTCACTCCAATATGAGGCGAGGGTACACTAGAGACCCTCTGAGAAGGTGAAACGTGAAAAGGAACCAACCAAAGGGCAACGGAGGGAAACGGAATGGTCTTGGCAATACTGTCACTCCCGGTTTATGCCCAATGGAGGGTAATTGCATTGCTTTGGACGGCGCTACATCCCACCCCCCACACAAACACATATATATATATATATATATATATATATATATATATATATATATATATATATATATATATATATATATATATATATATATATATATAATATATATATAGTTACCATCTTAATATGTTACTAATGGATTAATTAAGGATTAAAATAAAAATAAAATATTTAAGAAAACAAACCAAATGGTAAGAAGTAAATGGCGTGAAAATATATTGAAAAACAATTTTGTGCATTTGAAAAAATAAACTTCTACTGGAAAGCAACATATCAATGTTCTGGAAACAAAATTATCGGGAAACGACGCTTCAAAATATTAGGCAATATTAATAAAATATTACATAATTTAATTAATTAAGTAATTAAATAAATGAAAAATTAAGAATAACAAGTTGATATATGTTATAGAAAGAGTTAACTGTTCTAATTTGACCAAAATCGGAACTGCAGTTACAGAGATATAGAATATAAGCCAAAAAATTGTAATTAATGATTAATTAGTAATTAATTAATTGAAAATTTGGAAAATCAAGAAAAACAATGTTTCGTGGTATTCGAAACTTTACAGTCAAGGAAATTGAACATTCCAAAAAACCTAAGCTAAAGTGATGAAAAAAAAATCTGGTATCGATATCGGTCATTTTTAACCGATACCGATACCAATACCTGAAAGCTCGATACTGATGCTGATACCGATACCGATACTTCACTCCATCCCTAATATATATATATATATATATATATATATATATATATATATATATGGTAAAGGTGGAGATTGTTTCTGAGTTTCGATTGTTAAAAAATATCGAAAATCAAAATATCGGAGAAGCCTATCGTAAACAAGAGAGTTGCCAGAGGTACTATTACTAGACATACACACAATTATTATTACTTACTTTTCTAGCAGAACCTAATTCGACTTATCATAACCTGAACTACCGAAATTGCCGTAAAAAGAGGCCTAACCTACACAAATTTGCCGTACAAAGAACGTTTGCACGACATAGTAGCCTAGGGCTAATTATAGGTATAAAAATATCGATTAAAATAAAATATCGACAAAAAAATATTGATATAAAAATATCGAAACTCAGAAACAATCTCCACCTAAGCCATATATATATATATATATATATATATATATATATATATATATATATATATATATATATATATATATATATATATATATATATATATATATATATTATAACTATATTTAACTTATTTCCATTCTTTTAGCTTCAAGACCTTTAAAAATAATAGCAACCTAATCAAAATAGTCAAAGGACAGTTTTACACTTTCGGCTGATGATCTTCTGACATCATATGAAAAAAACAATTCTTATAAATTTTTGAAAAAAAATTGTTTTTTTTTTCTTACAAAATCATACAGTTCATTGATTAACCATAAAAAAAAAAAAAAATAGTTAAGCTGAGTAGAGATGTACCAATACCAGTAAAGAGGCCGATACTGATACTCTATATTTTTTTAGGTGCTGATACCGATACTTAATTATTATAAGAAATACACAGTAATAAGTTAAAACATTTGTGTACTGATAGGCAACTGAGGATTGCATTCCCTGTACAACCAATACTTAGTCATGTATTTCATATTTGGTTGTGCCCAAGTATATTTTATAAATTAAAATATTATCTTTTAGAAATAATAAATGCAAATATAATACTAACAACTTTTTTATGTTTCTGTTTATTCAAAAAATATTTCATTTCCATTTTTCAGTAAGTATTAACAAAGTTTAGCTACTCGCTTTCATGTTTTAACATGATTACAATTTACAAGAAGATTCTTTAAGTAGCTACTATATAAAGAATAAAAATAATGAAAGAAGAGACCTCAATTAATCAGCAGAAAAGACAAAATATAAAAAACGATACTATTCAAACATGACATAATATGCTCCTTTAAGGTAAAGACATCACTTAGTAGTTAAATTCAAATACCCTCAAATAATGATGTAAAAATATTGAAGTTTCACTCATATCTGAAGAGAGCCTGTTCCTTTTTGGGGTGTTTACATTCCCACCTACACTAAAAATACGCTCACTCTCGACTGATGAGGGAGGGGCTGATAAATATTTGCTTGCAAGCACTGATAATATTGGAAACCTTGGCCTATTTTCATGCCACCACATGAAAGGATTCTCTTCTGTAGGCAGCATCTCCATGTTTTGTAGAGCTTCATCTTCTTTCACAGATTGCAATTCTGAATTATCTTTGCTCCTTGATGACGGATTGACGGTCTCTTCAGTTTTTTTGATGAGGTTCCTTGGTGTGATTCCTTTGAAGGTGAATGAGATGTCAATGCAATTTCAGCCATAAGCTTATCAAAGTCTAACATATCCAAATCCTCTTCACCTTCAGTAGGTTTATTTGCTGAAAAACTACCATCGTCACTATCAGTGCTGTTGCCAGCACAGTGGCCAATATATATATATATAATTTTAACTCCGGTTCTTTAAATATTCAAAGGATCCCCATCTCTATAGGAAATGGAGTATAAAATAGACAGGGAACAAATAGTTAAGAGAATTGATGCTTGGCATCCATGGCTGGATAGCGAACTCCATATGCGGGAACTCTTCTCCTAATATATATATATATATATATATATATATATATATATATATATATATATATATATATATATATATATATATATATATACACTAGGAAGACAAATTATGGGCTAGCTTAAGGAATTCCTTATTAGAACTTTTATATATCAAAACTAGATTTATTTTTTAATCTAAAAGTTTCTCATAATTCTTCACCCAAAAAGTAAGGAGTATCGGCCATATTAACCAATACTGATACCAAAAAATGGCTGATACTGCCGATACTATGATACTATCAGTACATCTCAAGCTGAGAAGAAAAAAAATCAAGCCTGCTTTACTAAAGTATTACCGGTTTAGTTACAAGCTGGTCTAAAATTCCACAGTCAACAATCTCCTATGAAAAGTTATTCCAAAAATTAACCTGATTATTGAGAGTATTTTCTTAGATCAAGATTGCATGATTTCTTTTTAATTTTCTCATCATGTCCTCTAGTTTCACTTCCATAGTCCACTATAAAGTATCTTTCAATTTCTGTATTACTGTCAAATGCAAATATTTTGTAAACTTGTATCAAATCCCCTCTGAAAAAGCTCCTTCAACCTCTCCTCGTAGCTCTTACTATCAAAGTCAGAAATAATTCTTGTTGCTCAACGTTGTACTCTCTCCAGCACATCTATGTCTTTTCTTAAATGTGGAGCCCAAACACGTGCACAACACTCCAATGCTGGCTTAACATGGCTATTACCACAATATTAGGCTGTGCCATTACTTAGCTTGCTTATAAACTCTTGGCTCTTGTAAACTATACTCTTAGTATATTGTGGTATCTATCTGCAAACTTGTAACCAAACAAGACTTATAACTAAAAAAAAAAAAATTTTAATCATTTTTTAATAATTTGATTCATATATAAAAAAAATTTAAAAATCCCCAACCTTGGTTTCAATAGAGAAGAAATAAAATTAAAATCACCTTAGAAATAAAATTACAAATAGTGTGTATCATACCTATGGAATAGGGAGCGTTCCACGATCAAGATTCTTTAAAGATCTTGAAGATTGTTAAAGCAAAATGTCCCATGAATCGTGTCCCACATGTTTTCCTGCAGTAATTTTCTGCTCGCGCCCCGCTGCAGCGAAAATTGTGTGACGTCACGATTAAGCCAACAGCAGCGAAAATATTAAGCAGATTTTTCGTGGAACACTGATCAATTTAATTAAACAATTGTAAATATGTTTTCAAATCTAATTTAATCACTCATTTAATTAATTTAAACAATCACATTATTTAATTAATATCATAAAAGCGATATGTAGGAATATAAGATAACGTATGAATCAAACGCAAATTTAAAGAAAAACATTGGTACCAATGAAATTCCGAATAAGTGAAAATAATTAATTTGCTTCATTCAAAACAAATCAATGATCAGATAAATTCTAGAATAATTATCCCTAATAATTTGCAAACAAATTTATCTGAGTAAGAATATTTATTAAAAGCATTTCTTCTAAATGAAGGCATTAGCCAAACTCCTCCATGTATGTTTACATCATGGGACCATTCAAGATTGTGAAAATCGAAGATTGAAGATTCCAAAAATTGAAGATAGAGGGTGTGTTTCACGAAATCAAGCTTGACATCACGCTTAAGCCAGTGGAAGCGAAAATTTTTAACACATTCTTAGATTTTCGTGGAACACTTCGCTGTAGCAATTAACAGCTGATCTATTTAAAAAAAAAACTAAATTTATTTTAAAATCTAATTTAATGTCATTTAATAAATTTAAGCAATCCCTTAATTTAATTAATTTTATAAAACAGGGTTGGAGATTTTTTTAAAATTTTTTATATATTAATCAAATTTAAAAAATCATGTATAAAAATTATAAGGTAACTGAATTATGTATAGTGTCTATTTAAAGACCTTAAAGAGACCGGGTAACTAATAGTGTTACAATTAAATATTAAGAGAATACTTATTATGATTTTTTCGAAGAAATTTTGCTTTCTTGAAGTTCCTTAATATATAGCTTTAATATATTTTAGAACGCTATAGAGGAATATATTTGAGTAGAAGTCAATTGAAAGGATAGTAAGAAAGAGGTGAATAAGAATTATAAATAACCTGATACCTTAATTTGAATTTTGAACTTGAAGACTTATAATGAACAAGCAAAAAAAACACTTGCTTTTAATAAAAACGTCTGAATGAGACGATAAATTTGAAAAAGTGCTTATTTGAAAAAGGCAGCTTGTTTAGGTAGCAAACTGCTAATAGTGCCATATCGAACCCCCCCAAAAAAAAAAAACAACTTCTCCTTATGAAGGAGAATTTCTTCAATATAAAGAAAACAAAATAAAAAAAGGATATATAATAGATAAAATAGTGAAAGCATATATATAGTTTTTTTACATGATTTTTTTTATTTTTTTTATTTTTTATTTTTTTTATTTTTTTATTTTATGTTTATTTTTTTTTTGTTAAAAGTTTTTATTAGTAAGCTTATTCCACTAAGTGATAATTAATAAGTCAATATAGTAAATAAGTAAATTTAATTACTTAATTACCTTAATTAAGTAGGTTATTTAATTAAATATTTTTTTAAAAAGAACAAGCTATTAAGTATTTTTTATATGATATTAGAAAATCCTTATATTTTTCTTCTTAGTAGATAAAACAATCTATGGTTTTCACAAAATATCAAAATACACACTAAACTTAGAAAATCTTTTATAGAATGGCAACCTTTAACATGTTCTTGGACTTTCGTTTTACACACGAGAAGGGATTGAATTGAGCTCTTGCTTTGACTACATTGAAATGTAACGTTTACCACTGTACTATTTTAACAAAATCTCATCGTGCCAGGGATTGTGATGAGTACCCTTTTAATATTGCTATTTTAAATTACTTATAGCCTTATGGTAGAAATATAATTTAGCCTTTTCTTATCCTAGTGTAGGAGCTTGTAAAACTCTATTATTAGAAGCAAGTCCTAACACCATTGACTCTTAGACTTGATCATTTTATTGTTTTAGATTGACTTTTTGATTATTGATGAAGTTTTGAGTTTTTTTTTTTTTTTAATGATTACAATTGATTTGACTTACTTTAACTTTTGCCTGTTTAACTGGGCCTTGGCTTTTTGAGCAGATTTTGAGAGTTGCTATTTGGATAGAAGGGTGTTTTTATTTTACAATACCTTAGGCTAGACTTTAATTTTGATAAAGTACCTTAATAGCTTATATAATTAAGCCACCTTCGAAGTTAACTTTCATCGAAATAAAGTAAATTCCCCTTAATTTTACCTTTATTTTAACTATTTGAAGATCATCTTAAATGGCGAGTTCCTTTATCAATTTCTTTTATTAATTGCAAGCTAAATTTTAATATAATTAGATTTATTCTTCTTAGAGCAGTCACCAGAACTTCATCAAACGCTTTCTGGGGGTTCAGCGCCATAAAAATTCCCAACAATGAAAATGACGAAAATGCTACTGATAGAGCCAATTCCCTGTATTTAAATTTTAAATTTTAATTATTATTTTTAAGAATATTTTATGGTTCTGAGACAGTTAGAGCTTTGAATAGAATATTAAATTTAAGTAAATTGGTCTGATTAAATCAATTAATTATTGAAAAGAAAAAAAATTCATCTTTGGGGGGGAGAGGGAAAAGATCTTGTGATAGATTCCTGAATGCTGCCACATTTCAATAATAAAGTTTTTTATAATTCTCTTTTGTTCCTTTTAATTTACATAACTCTATAGAACCATTTAACTACATTAAAAATTTTTGAATAAGTTTATATTTATAGATGCTGGAAAGCATATATTATAGTTTTTTTTTTTTTAATTAAATGAAATTTGTGATTAATAAGGGTCGTTGCATCAGGGACTAACTCAAACAGCTTGCAAGATAAATAAATAAATAAATAAATTTTAAAAAAATATTTCTATTGAAATTTTAAATTAATAAATTTTATATAACTCACCCGCATTTTACAGTAAATATCTACAGCAAAATTCAAAAGTAAAACTGTGTTGCAGGTTTCAATAATTTAGCAAAAATTACTTTGGTTATTATTTTTTCCCCCCAGCCCAATAAAATGCTTAAGTTTATTTTAATTTTAATTCTTTTTTTTAAAGTTCTTTTATGATATTATGAACTTAAAAATATGAAGACAGTGACGTTATTTCTTTTTTTTTTCTTTTTTAAAAATTTAATAATGTCAATGAAATCAAAAATCAAGATTTAAAAAAAAAAAAACCACGTAAAAAAGTCAACTGAATTATTTAATTTGATTTTTATTATGCTATCCCAGCAGAACCTTAAAACATTTTTAACAATAAGATTATAATATAGTTTACTTGTTTTCATTAAAATTGAAAATTTTATATATTAAAAATAATTAAAATAGCTTGTACTTTTAAAAAAAAAAATAATTTAAATAGCCTACTTAATTAAGCTAATTAACTAGTAATATATAATTATTTATGATATTTACTTATTCAATATTACCAAAGTTTACCTTTGATTATTTGAAAACTGGCAGCTTGTTTAGGTGCCAAACTGTTAAGAGTGACATATCGATGCCAAAAAAAAGAAAAAAAGAAAAAGAAAACAATCACCTTATAAACCCTTATTAAGGAGAATTTCTCCAATATAAAAGAAAACTAATCAAACATGAAAAAAGCATATAAACAGTTTTTATATATAAGCAAACTATATAATAGTTTATTAGGCCAGATTTAAGAAAAGACATAAATATGATGGAGAGAGTACAACGTCGAGCAACAAGGATGGTTTCTGGTTTCGAGAGTAAGAACTATGAGGAAAGATTGAAGGAGCTGGTATTGTGATTCTTTGTGTCGCTGAAACCATAGAAAGTTCTTAATGCAGTATTGTGGCTGCTCTACTAAGAATAAACCTAATTCTAGTAAATTTAGCCTACAATTACTAAAATGAAGTTAATAAAGAACTCTATTAAAAATGTTCTTCAAATAGTTAAAATAATGGTGAGAATTTTGGGGATTTACTATTTCCAAGAGATAAAACTTGGAGAAAAGCTTATTTTTGGAAGCAATTAAGTAAACTTTTGAAGATAAGGTAGGTAAATTCAAGCCTAGTTGGAAAATACCTTCAACCCAAACAAAGCAAGAACCCTCAAACTTTGCTTAAAAACTTTGGTCCCTTTTAAAGTAGTAAATGTCAAGTCAATAAAATTCAGAGTTAAAAGATATACTAACTCAACCCGATCAATGTCAAGCTATATTCAAACAGCAAACAATAAAAAGGGGGATCGAGTTGATAGTCAAATGTATAAGGACCCATATTTCATTACAGAAAAGCAGAAATATACTTACAAATACCTAATTAATTCAAAATAGTAATAATGTAATGGGTACTCATCTTTCGAAGATACTTCAGGCATTGATGAGGTTTTTAGTTAAATAACGTTAAAATCATATTTGTAAAAGCGACTTACACTGTCGAAGGTAAATGGCAAGTTCCTAAGTTCCTAGGTTCTCGTGTATAAAAAACAAGAGTCAAAACCATAGACTTCAACTACATATGGTAAATAATCTATGGTCAAAACGCTTGCAAAGTTAAGTTTTGTCTACTTATAACAAAATTTTAATATCAAATTAAGTTAACTTGTTTTAAAATTATTAATCAATACTTAAAGCTACTTTAAAACATATATATAAAGATTCCTAATACTGGGAATGTTCTCTTCTCTGTTGAAAGGAGATTTCTCAGACGGAATATAGATAATTTATCAGTATAATAATAATAATAATAATAATAATAATAATAATAATAATAATAATAATAATAATAATAATAATAATAATAATAATAATAATAATAATAATAATAATAATAATAATAATAAAGCGTTGAATTTGCATACAACTGAAATAATAGGTTAAATAGTAAAATTATTTGAACGTTTTCATAGATATAAAAACTGTTTATATGCTTTCACTAATTTATCTGTGTATATATTTTATCTTATTTATCTAGTGTATTATTTTGTCTATAATTTAAGTTCGTATTGATTGGAGTTTGTAAAGTCGTTGGTTTGTTTTTTGTATCGATATGTATCATTTTTGTTGTTCAATAAACGGCTGGATAGCACGCTCTCACTTTTTTAAAATTCATGGTAAGGTCTAGACGTCAAAAATGTAAGTTCATTCGCTTGTTTATCAAGTTCTCAAAATTCGAAGAATTAGGTATGAGTTATATATTTCCTTTTTTCTAATCTTTCTAACTGTCATATCTATTGCCTTCTACTCAAAAATATAACTGCTTAATGTTCTTAATTATATGGAATTCGTATAAGAAGGAACTTCAAGAGGAAACCATCTCTTTGAAAAAGTTCAATAGTAAGTCTTCTCTCCTTTTTTAATTGTAAAATTAACTACGACCCTTCTCTTTCAGGTCTCATAATAAAAGCTCAAACCCAAAGCTTTTATATAGAATCTTATTTATTTTATGGTAGATATTTATGACAAGCGTTTGGGATACTAATAATTTGATTTTCTATACCAGCTTAGTTGACATATCTGATTGTAATTAAGCTTAAAAGAGCATTTTAACTGTGTATTTATGAAGTCAGGAGTAATTATATCCATGATGAAAACTTAATCCAAAGATAAGCCATTCAAAGTTTTTGACCGGAATGACCGCCTGAAATCTTGTTTTGACTGGGGCAGTTTATATAGGCTGACTCATGAGACTTCTAGTTGTTTTAATTTTCTTATGTCCTTATTATAAAAATTACTCTTATTATTATGGTTTTCCCATAACTTTCATTGCCATAGATTTTAAATATTTTATTTACAATTTTTTCTGTCCTAGGAGTTCTCATTTTTTCTTATTTTTATTCACTAGCATCTGAATTGAATACTGTGAAAAAATATTATACAGAAAAAATTATTTCTAAAATAATATGAGTACCTAAGCAGAATGACTAAAATTATTGAATTTGCAAAAATTATAAAAATATATCATTTTATAATTATTATTTGTAATTTCTCTCTATGCTCTTTGAGAAATTTGCATGTTTATATTTTAAATCACTAGCTTTTGAAACGATACCTATGAAATTATTTCGTTCGCAGTTTTATGGCAACGTCCAACTTTCCTAATGGTACAAGTTTAATGAGAAGTTCGTGTTTATTTTGAAATAATAGAAACTAAAGGTAAATTTTGATATGTATTTTTTTTTAATTAAAACAAAGATTTAAGAAAATAAATAAACTTTTAAGTTGCATATAAATTTTTTTTACATAATTTTACGGTAGTCTAGATGATTTACGATTCTTAGAATGATGTTGTAGGCTAGCCAATGTAGGCCGGTATTTTGAAGCCAGAAAATTGAAAGAATAACGTGGTAGATCAATTTAAGTTTAGATAACTTATATAATTAAGACTGTTCTTGTAAATAGCCTATTTTTAATTCTGAAATGAAAATTCATTAATCGATATACCGTGTTCTCATATATATATATATATATATATATATATATATATATATATATATATATATATATATATATATATATATATATATATATATATATATATATATATATATATATATATATATATATATATGTGTGTGCGTGGTAAATATGCATGGTTCATCTCTTATCTGGATGCACAGAAGGTAGTAAAAATAGATTTGGATCATAATAAAGCTGGTTTTCATTTGCAACTTTGACAATATGTAAGAAATTAGGCAGAGGAAGATAATCGGGGAAAAATATATTTTGTGTATTGAAAATAAAATGAATTGTGAAAATAAAATTTTTAACTGGACCATTGAAAACATTTTTAAAAAAAATTTTTTTTTTAACATAGTAATATTTAAGAGAATTTAATAGCACATCCTACAACTTTAATGGAGAATTATCATTTAGTTTTGCATTAACAGGTTGCTGGAACAGTGTAGGGGGGGAATAATCAGAAATATATATAGTATTTTAGAGCTAAAAAAAGGGTTAAGAAAATTAAAATATTGATACGATGATGAAATGTAAAGTAATGTAAATTAGCCATATTCAATAATTAAATTTTGAGTTTTTTTTAGTTTTGCATTTGGAAAGACCTAACATGAGCTAAGTTAGGTCAACTTTAAACTCTAGCTTAGGTTAAGTTAAACTAGTTTTTTAGAACTAGACAACCTAACCTGGACTTCAAGGGTAAAAAAATTGCCTAACAACTAGCAAGTTGACCTAGCCTAGCAAATACCTTCGGATTATTACATTTCTCTCTTTCTCAAAAAATTGTTTTAAATAATTGAAAATGCCTAATTTATTTTATTTCATATTCACTAGTTTCAATATATTAAGAAAAATAACTTTGTTTTTTGTTCCAAAGTATATAAATTGTTACGATTCCCCCTGATACTGATCTAGCAACCTGGCAATGTAAGGCCAAATGATATGCCATTATCCTTCAAGAAGGATGGCCTTGGAGTAACTGACCTCAGATCTTTCTCATATTTCAAAATGGGGCTGAGAATACATGGTCATTTTTAATGCCTCAAAAACTCAATTCCTCCATCTTTCTACTTGACACAATCTTCCACACAACTATGACATCTATGAAAACACTCAACTCAACCTTTATCTGTCCTCAATATTCTTGGTATTTCTTTTTCTTGTGATCTTTTCTTGGAAAGACCACATTACTTCTCTTTCTAAACAAGCTTCTAAGAAGTTGGGTGATCTGAGGCACCTTTATTTTTTTTTATACCAACCCAGTTGCTTGCTCTGTATAGGGTTATTGTTTGCCCTGTATAGGAGTGTGCTTCACACATCTGGGGTGGTTCCACTCATACAGCTCTTCTGGTCTGGAGAAATTGGAGTCTAGGGCTTTTCGTCATCAAATCTCCCACTCTTTCTAATCTCTTTCTGTCCACTGAATTGTTGCGTCACTCTCTATATTATCACTATTACAATGGACACTGCTCTTCTGAACTCTCTCATTGCATACCTCCTCCATTGAGAAGGGCTCATGCAACACAACTTTCTACATAGTCTCATCCTTTCTCAGTCCAACTCTCCAACCTCAGACTTAACCATTATGCTCAATCTTACATGTATTTTACTGGTAAAGTCTGGAACACACTCCCTTTATATGTTTTCCCAACTTTGACTTGCACACTTTTAAACGCTGTGTATTGGGTTATGTTGGCTTATTAGTGACGAGATCTGACTGTTCCCCAACTGTGGTTTTGGAAGGCCTCCGGCCTTTGCCACCAGAGGAGACAAAAAAAATATATTTTTTTTTAAATTTTTCTTCGTCAAGAATACCAGATATAATAAGTGAAATATTTTTTTGAAAATATATCTTGAATTTAATTGTTTAGTATAAGAGGTCATATTTTTTTCAGAGATTACTGCAAATGCATTAAAATGAAGAAAAAACTTTGATAAAAAGTATTTGATACCTGAAACATGAAATTAAGCCATTCCTATTCATCCACAAACTTCCTAAATATTTAGTGGCATTTTTTTTTTTTTTTTTTTTTTTCTAGTGCATCTTACGATTTCCGCAATAGAACAGTTTTCCAAATTTTTCTAAAATAGGTTTTAAAGTCAACAGATTCCAATTCAACATGATGACTGAACTCAAAATATTCAACTGATACAAGATATAAATTCTTTTGTTAGAGAATTATAAGTAGTCAAAATAATAATAAAACCTATTGTTAATAAATTAAAAAGAAATTACTGAAAAATATATTTTCTAATCGGTTTATTTAGCCTACTGATGGAAAAGGTAGAAGTATTAAATTAGGTTTAAGTCCTATTGGTTCCCATGTAATTAACTAGATAAAAGTATATCTGAATATCAATCACGAGAAACTATTTTAATAATCCCTACTGACATGGTAACAAATAAGAAGGACCACTTGTCTTGCGAGCAATGAAACTCAGCACAAAATTTATACAAATAATTAAGGGCAATTCTTCTACAAAATAATAAGACTAAAATAAAGACTGGTAACTTCAATTTCTAACTTAATGATATCAAGGTAACTAATCAAATATTTACAGCAATCCTATGTTTCTTTACACTAGTTTGGTACCGTTTACAATCCAATAGGCACTTAAAATCCTTCAGTTCTTAATGACTTGATTTAAGTTTATCTGACCTGATTTAGCATGTTAACAAGTATTTCTTGATGTATTTTTCAACTCAGTTTGCAGACTCAACAAAACCAAGGAACAAATCATAAGGAACCCTAAACCAAAATAAATACTGAGACAAATCACATTATAACTGCAATGATACTGACAAACATTCATAATACTAAAACAACATTCATATTTAGTATGACATTACCTTTATTAACCATAAGATAAAATTATATATAAATTATTTACCTTGATTGAATGGTGCAAGACTTGTGATTATGCTTCTTCGTTTCTGCATTAGATGGTACAACTATATTGTATAACAGAAATTACTTTCAGAATTCTGGTGTTAAAGTTTTATATAAATTTTTTTTTTGTTTTACGATTTTTATTTTCTGTAAAAGTGATTAAAATTTTCATCAAATACTCTAAGCAATAATACAAAATAGTAAGTTTAAACAAGAAACACAATATCCTAGCCTCTCACAATGGCTTTACTGTGAGTGCAAATATTAGTTAAATGAGTTTGAAAAGCCCTCTTACATATTCTTACTATGATTTTTATGCAACCTCACTTCTTCCAATATAGAATGTTGGAACAGAGAACAACTGATGCTTCCTACAGATGTTATATAACATATGTAGGAAGCATATGACAAAACTTTCTGATATAGAAGAAGCACTACAGATGCTCATATCACGAGCGATAGATAACCTATATAGGTTATCTATCACTCGTGATACAAGCATCTGTAGTCCTTCTTCTATATCAGGAAGTTGTGTGTCATATCAATTCTTTGTACGGTTTCCATATTTTGTTCAACCACTATATATATATATATATATATATATATATATATATATATATATATATATATATATATATATATATATATATATATATATATATATATATATATATATATATATATACAATTTTTTTTGAAACTTTGAAATTTTATTTCAAGTTTGTAGTTGTGAAAGTTAATAAATTTTGAAAATGTATCTATATTAACATAAATATCCTAAGGTAGTTATATAGAATAAAGTAGAAAAAGATAAGATATATATATTGTATATTTTTATAATTTTAGTTCTTATAGAATTTTATTTTTACTGGATATTCCTGATTATATGCCATTATGTATTGCAAATTTATGAAGTGATAGTGATAGAAAACCTCTTGACCCTTGTTGTAATTTGACTTAAAATAAGTTTTTAAAATTATTACCATTAGAACCTATAAAAAATTATGAATGGCTCTTTTCTGAAAAATAATAAGATTTTAAATAGGGATGGAGTGATGATAATGTTTTTACTGAACTCATGATGGTTGAAACAAGATTTTAAATATTTAATGATTATAAAATTTAGGTTTTCTACTATCTGTAATATCTAGTTACTTTGTAGTCACATTGCAAAACAAAATTACTGATAGGTGATATAGGGTTGGTGCCACCAAGACTTTGCATCCAACTTGCCCTAGTGCATTGTTTATTTATTAATTTCTGTAACATTTGATATATTCAGTACAATTTCCATTTTGTTGAATACTGCCTCTCTTCTATTAGACCTAACCTCTTATTCTTGACAAACTTGGGTGCTTGAGCATTCTGATAGCAAACCATTTTTTGTTTCCTCTTACTGTCTCTATCTTCAATGCATATGTATGCTACAATTTTTTCTACTCTCATGTCTCTAATCTGGAGTCTTCTGAATTTTCTAAGTTGTGATGAAAGTTCTCTTTACATTCTGTTTAAATTAATTTGTATTTATTTATATCCTAATTTCTTCTAATTTTCATGATACAGCTGGTGAATGTGCCTTTCAAGTCTCCATCCAAAACAACCTTGAGTACTTGTTGCAGCTCCCTACTACTATCCCTAATTGTATTGGAGATAAACCCAATATTCTTGATCTTTTTATAAACTTCTAATCCTTTTTCTTATACTGGTTAAACTCTTATCATCCTCTGGGTTCTTCCAATTGGTTTATCTCTATCCTCTTCTATGTTTTCAAGTCTTCTGCAAGAAAGAGTTCTTCATATTTTGAGAATGGGAAATATTAGTCCCCAAGCTGGTCAGTCTTTCTGTCATACTACTTTGATTTCCTGTGAAATGATTATTGCTTCCTATGCTTGTGCAAAGCGTGTTACTGAGGTGGTTCACTGTGACATGGAGACTACATTCTATAATCTTTCCCTTCTACTAAACCTTACAAACATTCGTTTAACTTTATTCTCATGCTATTTGCTGCAGGGATGCTGCCTTCAAGAATTACCTTTGTTTTCAAACTTCAGAAATTCATGCAATTTATTTCATTCTGAAATTGTGAAAATCTGTTCTTGTTGTTTTAACACCAAAAACTCATTTCTCAATACAAAATGCATTCGTTCTGGCTCTTCTTTCTCTCCACTAGTATTTTCTTTCACCACAATTGCTGTTTTACCTTCTTCAAAAACAACTTTTTGCCCAGATTTTTGCCACTAATTCAATTTTAGATAATTTCGGAGCTATACCACTTCGGAGCTTCACCCCCCTTCACCCCCCTATAACTTCCTTCCCCCCCCCCCCTATCTCATGTCTAAAATTGTAATTTCTTCTCAAGTCTATTTCTATTCTCTTAGCTTTACATTAAGAAGGTGCATGGTACTGATGGTATCCCTCCTGTGGTTCTCAGTATTTTGTCTCTTTCTTTTTCAACCTTCTCTTCTCATGGAAACGTGCTCTCATTCAGCATGTGTAAAAAAGGGGACCTCTCCAATCCTTAAGCTACCATCCCATTTCTTCAACTTCTGTTCTTTCTAAAGCTTCTTTAAGAGTTGCTAAGATCTCAAATCTTCTAATTGTATCACTGATCTCCAGTATGACTTTCATAAAAAAAGTTCTTCTAGTGAATTTTTTCCCTTTGACTCTTGGTCCTCCTCTCTTCTACGTTTCAGTAAATCTTTTGGTATCACACTAGACATATTGAAAGCCTCTGATAGAATGTTGCACATCTTAGATTTTTAAACCTTTCCTCATTCAGAATTTATCCTCTCTGATTTCTTTCTGGTCGTTCTACTAGCAGCTGTTGTAGACTACTACTTTCTTTAAATCTATTAATAGTGTGGTTTCCTCAAGGGTCAGTCCTGACTCCCAATTTTTTTGTTTTCATTAAAGACCTCTCAATTACTTATTCACATGTCCACTCCTATGCTAATATTGCACCTTCATTACTTCTTGCAATTTGAAAGACGCAACTCTCAACTATGGACTTACTGGGGCCCCAGCTAAAATCAGAAAACTGGGGTTCAAATGGCAAATTATTATTAATAGTGGATTAAAATCAAACAAAATACAGAAATTAAGATTTTTTTTTTTTTCTTTTTTTTAAATTTTTTCATTTTGTTTCTTTGCTAGGTGAATGTTCTTCTTTGTGGGATAGATCTAAAATTTGTTGAATTTTTTTACTTGGCTAGTTTGACTTTCCTGGCTGCAGATGTTACATTTAGCTATTTTGATCTAATTTTATAAAGACTACACATAAAGCTAATTTTCAATTTACAAAGAAAAAACTTTCAGTAATTTTCTTCTCTGTGACTTAATTTTTTCCAGTCATTCTATAGCATATTGTAAATATTCCTTTAAATCAATTAATAGGTGTTCCTGATTTTTTCCTATCCCCAACATTTTTTCTACTTTTCACTAATGACTTTAATTATCTAAACTCTATTATTATCTTTTAATTCTCTTACAGTTGTAAAATAAATAGCAGAATTAATTAATCTGTGTACTTTGAGCAGACTCTATAAATTTTTCACTCAAACAAAAAAAAAACATATATATATAATATATATATATATATATATATATATATATATATATATATATACATATATAATTTTATTTATCATATATTGGTATGGAGCGATACCAAAATTTTTACTGATCACGATCTAATATCTGGTACTCCTACACCCTCGATACTTTATCCACATAATACCTAAATTTACCGATCTTCACGCATCCCAATATATATAATACTTACTATATATATATATAGTATATATATAATAAATATTTTATTTATATTAATATATATATTATATATAAAGGACATCCCGTACAAGTAAAAGAGGTCATACGATACCTATCATTTTAGTCTGATGCATACCGCCGAATTTAATTATATAAAAACACAGTTTAAATAGAATTGTTTATTGCTGGAACTGAGATTCTTCACTACTCTACTTCTTAGTATGCATATTTGGTTGTCAAAAGTATATTTCTAAATTCATATTATCTTTTAGTATAGTGCCTATAATATAAAACTATGTTGTGTTATCACCTACCATTCCATTTTCGAATTATTAACAAAGTTTGTTCTCCTTTTATTTTTAACTATTCAATTTACAAGAAGATTTTTTACTGCAACACTAAAAAAAGAGAAAGCCTCAACAATCTCTAACCAAAATAATTTGCCTATTATTCAAAACGAATACATAATAAACCCTTTAACTCTCACATCACTTTTGTCTCTTCAAATATCAGGTATGGCAGTATCAGCCATTTAACCAATATGATACCAATGATACAAGAAATCCCGATCTATTGTAATTCAATATAATTTATTATATTATTATAATATAATATATATATATATAATTTAGTATAATATTTTTTTATATAATGTCTTTTAATATAAAATTTTTGTTCCCACTTAAAAATCTGTATTGGATCGCAAACCAATACCTAAGTTAAACATATATATACAATAAATATAAATATATATATTATATATATATAATACATATATTTTATATTATAACTTTATATATATTAATTAAATTAAAATTAAATAAATGAACGGATATCCCGCCATATTTTAATTGCTACTGTGATCCTTAAAACAGAAAATGGAAACCAGCAGCTCGGAGAAGTATTGATCTTCTGGATAAGATTCTTATGTTTTAATTAGTTCAGAAGTCTAGTCCCACTCATTGTGAACCTACCTGGATTTAACTACATCTAGGATCAATACTGAACCAACGAGCAGTCATGATCTTTTGGGATCAACACTTTTAAAGTGTCTTTATTTAGTCCACTGACCTGGGAATATATATATATTATATATATTATTTTATATAATATATATTACCTTATATTGATATATATATATAATATATAATTATATATATATATTATATAATACATTATTATTACTATATAATTTTTGTTTTAATCTGGTATCAGTTTGGCCATATTTTACTAATATGATACATACTGAAACTACTCCATCCAATTTAATAATAGTTGAAGAATTCATGTACATTCTTTGTAATTTTTTTATTATTTATTATTTACTATTTATTTAAAACAAAAGCAAATAATTTTATTTTCAGGGTTCAACATCAAAAGTGTCTGGAGTCTAGCTCAATGATATAACTGAAAGCGAAGTACTCGTTCTCGCTGCAGTACCCAATCTAGGATCATCTAAATTAAAACTTTCAAATGGAGAGTTACTATACAAAAGGAGACCCGATGTAAATATAATTTACTATATTGTATGGTTTGTTTATTTTGTTTTATAAATTTGGATTATTAAATGTAGTTAAGCTACTCTTGAAAGGAATTAAATGAGTTAAATAAACTTTAAAAGCTGAAAATCATGTCTTCCTTTTTTGAAGAAATGTAAACGCTAACCAAGTTTTCAGACTTAGGGAGTGATTTTTCAGGATGTTGGTTATAGATTTTCATTATGAAAGTTAAAGTTGAATAAGATTTAATGGTTTCCAAATCTCTTATACCTTCTTATGTAAACAAGTATAAGCCTAAATAATACATACAGTAAGACAACCATGAGAGATTTGCCTAAATATTTTGGTAACATTGAAAATTTTAAAGGCCTATACACACAGCATCTACTTTCAAGAGTTAAATTGGTTTTTTTAAATATTTTTTTTTTTTTTTTTAAATTTTTATTATAATATTATTAGGTAGTGATATTAGCATATATATATATTTATATCTCTTATATATATCTATAATACATATATTAATATATATATATATATTTCAAAAATAAATTTTTTTTTTTTTTTTTTTTTTTTTTTTTTTTTTATATATTATATATATATATATATATATATATATATATAATATATATATATATATATATATATATATATATATATATATATATAATATATATATATATATATATATATATATATAGAGAATTAGGCTTTTTACTGCATGTATTATTCTTATAGTAATGATGCAAGCAATAGGTGGTGGGATATTTAAAAAAAAATTATTTGAAAGTGTGTGTGTGTGTGTGTGTAAAATAAAGTGTAAATGAAAATAAAATTAGGGGCAATGGACAAAAAAAAATTCACACTTCACAGTGAGAAGTTAATTGCAATAATTTTTTTTTTTTTTTTTTTTTTTTTTTTTTTTTTTTTTATGAAAAAGATAAAATAATGAATGCTAATATAATAACAATACATTCGGAGCTGGGAACTGCTGCTTTTTTGGGGGTGGCTCCAGCTCCTCCAAAATCTTTTGGCTCCATTGCTACCTGCTCTGGCTCCCCAGCTCTGAGTAAGACATTTCCATCAGTTTGAATATTTGAAATTATCTATATATTCCATTTTCTGGAAGTAAATTTTTTCAAAAATATTGAAATTTCTTTATTTTATATTTTCAATTATTATTTAAAGTTATTTCTTATTTTACAGGTACACACATAATACATCTTAGGAAAACATACGAAAAACTACTTTTGGCTGCTCGAGCAATTGCAGCCATAGAGAATCCTGCTGATGTGTATGTTATTTCTTCAAGACCAATGGGCCAAAGGGCAGTTCTTAAATTTGCCCGTCACACTGGTGCAACTCCTATTGCTGGAAGATTCACCCCTGGAGCATTTACTAATCAGATTCAGGTTTGATTTCATATATATATATATATATATATATATATATATATATATAATAATAATATATATATATATATATAATATTATTTATTTATTATTTATTTTTACAGATCGCCCACTCACGGGCAGAGCCTTTTCAAGGAGGGGCACACACAGGAAGAAACTCACTCAAACACACACCTAACGCACATTCCTCAGGTGAGCACAGACTTAAGCCTTGAAGAGTGTAGAAGATTAAATTCAGGAGGAAAAATTGATGCTGGTAAAGTTTTCCATAAAACATTTGTTTGGAAAGGAGGAGGCACCACAACGAGCTAGCCCTGGGTTTCCCACTTCCACACAAAATTGGTGCGAAAGCAGAGCACCTCTTGTGCAACGGTGGAGGAATGCGAGAGATCAATTCCCTCGAGCACATGCCATTGTAGTACCTATAGAAAAGAGATAGTGCGCCAACGTCACATAGCAGAGATAGGGGGTCAAGAGAGTTTGAAAGTAGGGGACAGTTTATTAATCTTTTTGCTTTTGACTCAACCCAATCTAGAAGAGAGTTGGAGCCGGAGCCCCCCCAGATGTGAAACAGTACTCCATACAAGGGCGACAAGACCCTTATATTATTTGGAAGAGAAAAAATTCTCGCAACCTGAACAGAACTCCTAGCTTCTTAGAGGCAACATTAAACCATTGGATATGAGGTTTCAGACAGTTATTGTTTATGTTAGACCAAGAAAATGTTGTTTACAGACGAGACGGGAGAACCATCGAAGAGGATAGGAAAGATGGGAGGTGTCTTTGAGAGGGAGATGTGAAGTTGTTTTTAAAGAGTTGAATTTCACAGGTTGCTATGACCCCAGAGCTGCTACCTTTTTTCGGGTCAGCTGAACAAAAGCACGCTTCAGCATTAGGTAATTATTGTATTAAAGGCATAGAGTAGAGCTGAACGACTACAGGAGCATATATATATATATAATATATATATATATATATATATATTATAATATATATATATATATATATATATATATATATATATATATATATATTATATATATATTATATATATATATATATATATGATA